>JAODAL010018082.1:0-40000 GCA_025379985.1 Phyllomedusa bahiana
AGAACAAAGGGGGCCAAACCTCTACGTCCCTTTAGGAAAAAGAAAGTTTCTACATAAACATAAAAAAAGGGATTCTTTACTGTAGAGCAGTGAGACTTGGAAAATTCTCTGCCAGAGGGACCTGTCCCTGGGGGAATTCAATAACCGGTTCCCAAAAAAATTTTTGGAAATTTTTTTCAAATTTTCTTTGGGGGCCCTAATTTAAAATAACAAGTTTCAGTGACCCCCAGGATTCAGGGAAAAAGGGGGGCATTGATCCAGGGATTTTTTCCCCGATTGCCAGTTGGAGTCAGGAAGGGGAATTTTTTTCCCCAAAATGAGGGGCCAATTTGGTTTCTTCCTATTGGGGGGTTTTTTTTCCTCTGGATCAACACCTTAGCCCAACAGGGGTGGGAAATGATGGACGGAAATTTTCTTTTTTTAGCCTTACAAAAACTATGAAAAAATTTAGTGGCCCATACATGAGGGGTATAACAGTTTTTATGGAATTTAAAGTATACCTGTATTTTAAAGGGGGGTTAAAAATCATTATTTCCCCCAGGGGGCCCCAAAACAGCAATATTTGGGCGCCTTTAAAGGTCCATTGTGCACTACATGGTTTGTCTTCATCATCGAGCTTCCTCCTCTGGCAAGCTGGATAGGGCTGTCAAAGTTGTGGCACCATTTGTGAGTTGCTAAATAAAAATGGGTTTTAAAGGGTCAAAATTGGGGAAAAAAAAAGGGTCCAAATCCAAGATGGCGCCCAATCCCTGTGCTAGTGCTGACGCTTTTGACAAGGCCCTTGGCTAACCCTTGGGGGGGTTTTAAAATGGGAGTTGTTCCCTTTTTCTTCCCGACCTTGTCCCCTCCCCGGGTCTCTGTGTTAAAAGGTTTTCAGCGCCCATTAAAAATGACATGAGACGTTGGGTTTTACCCCGTGCTATATGTGGTATATGAAATTATATGGAAATGTTCTGGCTATAAATCTATTTATGGTGCTCTACAGTACATATATTTTCTATAGCGTAAGATCTGAGATCAGTACTTATAAGTATGTGTTTATAGATTGATTTCTGTGTTGCACAAATTTTTATAAAAAATTGCTTGTCCCAAAAAATTTTTCAAAAAGGGTCGTCATTAAGTTTTTTTTTGAAAACCGAATTTTTTTTTTACAAACCATAGAGCCCCTGAATTTATTTGGCACTGCCCCTGAGCAGATCTTTTAAAAAACATAAAAAAATTTATTTTCCCCCAAAAAACCTTTTGTTTTTCACACTTTTTTGGTTAAACTGTTGCAGAAAATTTAAAAAAAACTTTTTGTTTTATGGAAAAATTTAACCTCACTTAGATGTACATATTTTTCCAGATTAATGTTTATAAAATAGACATATACCCTTAACTATATAATACCAATGGAACTCAGATAACAAATGGTTACTTATGATAAAAAGGAAAAGATGATTGGATTCAATCTGTTTTCTACCATAAGTATCACAATGCCTTTAAATTTAGGACAATATAAATAGTTAAATTTTTATAGTAGATTTTCAAGGAAATGGTAATACTTTTCCTATTATGTAATAAAGTAAATCATAGATCTTTGTAAATATCAAATTTTATGGAGCTGATGAAATCTTTAGGTTACACCGCTTCTGGGGGAAACAGCAACTGTTGTTCCTGTAACCCCTTAATCACTGCCCACCGTCTTTTGATGAAGGGTGTTTCAGATCATTCTTCTGCAGTGACGTCAAAAGACGTTGTTGCAGACAGAGGGGTTTTGTGGATCCCAGCGCCTCAGGAGTGCTAGGAACAGAGCCGTAGTTAACAGCTTTGTTCCTAGAGCAGTCTCTGTAAGCACTGGGAAGTGAAAGAAACTTCTGATCCCCGGTGCTTAACCCTTTGATAATCAAAAGGCATCCCCCTGTTCCATCTGGTGATGGAGCCCGGGGAATGTCTGTACAGTTAGCCCTGGGACCCAGGGCTGTCTGTATAGGAAGCCTGCAGTCAGGTCATACTGTGTGCTGCCATGACAGCTGCCTGTGTCAAATTGACACACATTGTAACGTATTAGCATACATGAATATGCTAATACATTACAAACTGTAAAAATAAAAAGTACAATAGTTACTCCTTAATGGGACTTAAAAAAAGTAAAAAACATAAAATAAATGTGGAAAAAAATAAATAAAAAAGTTAATGTGCATACATTACACAAAAAAAAAACCCTACGGTCATGAGGTATCTGCACAACCATAATAACCTGTAAAATTCATCTAACAGGTTATTAAATGTGAAATGTAATTTATATGTAAACTTAAACTATGCCTCCCAAAAATACAACTTCTCTTTCATAAAATAAGTCTCATACAACTGCATCACTTAAAAGATTAAAAAAGTTATGTCTGCTGAAATGCAAATAGGTAAAAAATACAAAATGTATTTGCGTCATTAAATACTTTTCAGGCGTTCGGCTTAAGGGGTTAAAATCCCAAACAGTATTTGGGTTCGGGAGCAAAGGAGAAAAGCATAAAAGTATAAGCCAATTCTTTTTCTGAAATTATTTTTAATGTGGTATGATTACGTTGTTAGATAATGGCTTTAATTTTTAGGAAGCGCCATATGTGATGTTTAAGAAAAATGCAGATCAGTTTGAGGGGAATGATCGTTATGAAGGATACTGTGTTGATTTGGCAACAGAAATTGCCAGGCACTGTGGATTTAAGTACAAACTGACAATAGTTGGTGATGGAAAGTATGGTGCAAGAGATGCTGAAACAAAAATATGGAATGGAATGGTCGGTGAATTGGTTTATGGGGTAAGTGCAAATAAATATATCTTCCTTTTCTTAATTACTTCATAGTGAAAATTTACATTGCTTAAATCTGAAAACATAATAACAATGTTCAAAATGATGCATCATATAGATATATAGACAGAATGCCCTCCAATGTATTGTATAACATAGTAGTACAGTTGTATTGTATACCAATCTTTGCCTTTAAAGGGGTGTTATCGTTTGAGCTGTTCAGTTAATTTTCTCAGATTGAGTTTGAAATCCAGGGGCGAGTCTCTCCTCTCAGCAGTCGAGTCTCTCCTCCCAGGAGGTGTGTCTCCCCTCACTGAAGAACTGTGACATCTTCATATAGAATGAGCAGGGGATGCAGAAGGTTGTCTGGATATAACAGCTCTGTAGCCTCCTGCATGCTTCTTATGTCTGCAGCCTTGAGGCTCCAAACACCAGCAAGCACCTGTCATATGTCTTAGTTTACACACAAATGACGCTGAAACCCAACAGCTTTAACTTCGAGTGGTGTTCACCCAAATTGTACTGACAACAGGCAGAGACCTTCACTCAACTACAAGGACAAATGTCAGCTTCAAGTAAACCTCTCTGCTTCCTGTCAGTGACATGTGAGTGAAAACAATGGGGGTAGAAGCAATCAGCTTTGAGAGAAGGCCCTGCTCAGCTTGTAACTAACTTGGGCTGGTGGTGCAGCAGTGAGCAGTGATATAGAGTATTGCTTTTACAATGAAGGGGTTTGGAGTTCTAGTCCCCTCACAGAGTATATTTTTTCCCCCCTAAATTCTACACATATGTAGAGAGACCTAAAATATATATGTCAATCTCTATAATGATATATATACACATACATAGCTCTCCTATATCATGTCTCATCCCCCAGAATATATGCATTGTATCACATATGTTGGAAATGCTTGGTGTGACTACTGTGACAATGGGACACTATATAGGGGAGCTTTGTGTGTGTATATGAATAAAATTATAGATGTCTACACATATATTTTCATATCTTTACATATGTGTACAATTTATAAAAGAAAAAAAAAATACTGATGGGTCTTGAACTCCTAAACTTTATCTTGCAGAGTGGATCAGCTAAGCACTGCACAATACAAGCAGCTTATGCAGACACAGTGTTGAATCCTTATGTTATACACTACAGCTGATGACGTCATAAGGAGACGGGGCTTGCATTCGATCTGAGGAACAGAACGCCCTCTTTTCCAAGTAGCAGCTTAAGGACTGGACCTGTGAGGAGGTGAACCAACCTCTTGGCAAAAGCCCTTTGAACAGGCAGTAATTGCCCAGATCCTTCACCTAAAGCTGGGAGATGTATATAGAGCCAGCAGACCTTGGTTTCACTCTCGATTTTTACAGCTCAGAGGGGAGTAAACACAGAGTGTGCAGACAGCCAATCACAGTGCAGGGGGCGTGGTCGGGGCGTTTCCTGTCTAGGGGCGTATCCCAACAGGCTGAATGAAATGTCAGCCAGCCAATTACAGTGCAGGGGGCGTGTCTAGGGAATCGACCAGGGGGCGTTCCGACCAGCAACAGAGCAACAGCAGAAACAGAATACAGATTTACAGAGAAGCTGATATCTGCTAAACCAAGTGACTGAGGTAATGCAACCCAATTACAAAAGTGCTTATTTTTACTGTCCCCATAATCTGAGACGATTAACGATAAAACCCCTTTAAGAGGGTTCTTCCAATTTATATACGTATGTCAAAGCTACAAAATGTTCCAGGTATGTTTATTTGATTGGGGGAATCTTCTTTCCACCTGTCTGCTACTTTATCAAAAGAGACAGTAGCTCTTCATTCCAATGAATGGGAGTTATGGACACAGAAGAGCCAGTGATTGTCTAATTTGAAAAATCTCCTCTTTAAATCAGTCACAAAAGAGACACTGATAATAGTAAAATTGTACTGACCACGATATTTGATATAACATCTATGGAAATCTTTAAATAATTTCTTACACCTAAAAATACAACAGGCCCATGTATGAAAACTGTCTAGGTCTAATACTCTTTGTTGTCCATAGCAACCAATTTGAGCGCCCCTCTAATTTTTCCAGAGCTCTATATGAAATGAAAGGGGCGCTCTAATTTGTGAGTTTTAGCCCTACACAGTTTTCATACACGTGGCCCAAAATTTTTGTCTTTTTCTGTTATATCTCAAATTGAAGAATAAACTGAATGTTATTCCTTAAAAGTATGCTTCTCTTACTTTATGGATTTTATCAATGTGTTAATAAAATAGTTGTGCATCAAAGTTTATTTAGGTATTTATACAAAATTTTTGTAGTACGAGAATTGGTGAAGAGTTAACAGTAGCTCTTGAAGCAGAACAATGATTTTAGTCCAGAGAATTGAGTAGTGCTCACCTGCTGTATGCCGTCCTCAGTTTTGGCTGACTGGCTGCTTTTAGTTCTGTTCCATTAGTCCAGGGTTATGGCTAGTGACAGCAAAGACAGAATAGCGGTAAACTATAAGCAATTAAATTACCGATGGGCAAAACAAACTGACAGACACTCAAGCAATTGAGCATCAAAAGATAACATCTTGGAGTTACTTTAAACATACAAAGAAAATATTTTCTATCACTTTGCAAATTTAAAATTTGTCTTGTAGAACCTGTAGCGTTCTAAATGGCACTGTAAAATATTTTTTCCTGTCATAGCTGTAAATAAAAGCTGAACTGTCTCATTAAGTTTAGGCATACACAGCTGTATGCCATATTTAACAAAAACCGCTATAAAGTTTTGAAAAGGATACTTTTTTGGCATATGTATGGCCAATAAAGACTATGGGCATGTTAGTGAATATATTGAGAGACTTTCGGGCATACAGTGTAGCCTGACACAATACCAAATAAATGGTATGAATAAAATCAATACTGCATTTGGAAAATACCATACAAAATATTCTAAATAAAGATTTAAAGGGGTTTTCTCATTATAGGTTTTCGCAGGCATCTGATCTGTTTCTCTGTCTTAGATTTTCAAATCTAGGGGCAAGTTATCGCTCACTAAAGAGTGGTGACAACATAATGTTCCTGTTCCTGCTCCCTCCTGAGTCTTCATTCTGTGTGAACAGTGAGAGGGAGAGGATGTCACAGCTCTCTAGACCTCCTGCAATGGTCAGTTCTCATGCCTGCAGAGCTGTTACCTCCCTCCCAGGCTCCACAAGCTCTTTGTAGCTAGAACACCAGTATAGGTGGAAACAGTTATAAATACAGCCTGAAATGATGAAACAAATGTGAAAAATGCAAACTGCAAACAGAGTGTTATATGGGTGTGTTATATCAGGCAGATAAAGAGACTGAGTAATTGCATAGATCTATAACCGGGAGAGAAGCAGAGAGGAGCACAGGCAGCCTTTTTTTACAGAGCTCAGGGATGTGGGAGAGGAAAACAATGAGAACACAGACTGCCAGCACCTAGCACCGAAAGTTATCACTTTAAAAGAGGCAGAGACAAGCACTGGCAGCCTCACACAGCTTAGGGGGATGTGAGAGGAAGACAATGAGGACACAGCCAGCACCTAGCACAGAGAGCTAATGTAGCCATTTTAACACAGCTCAGGAGGAGTGTGCACAGAGAGTGCAGATAGCCAATCACAGCACAGGGGACATGTCCTAACCAGAGGTTGAACTAAATATCAGGCAGCCAATCAAAGTAAAACCTCTTGACACACACAGATTAGCTAACAACTGGTATACTAAATGATTTAGTTAATACAAAACAATTGCAAAAGTTTTTATTTTTACTGTCCCCATAATTACATATATGATCTTTGTAGCGATAAAACCCCTTTAAGTTACTACCATACATACATTAAAAGACATAGAACAGAACACTTGTAAACAATTGTCTGATAAAGTTTCTGTAATGCTTCAGTTGCTTCTATTTATAAAGGAAGTGATTCCAATAATTGATATAGACTATATAATTGCAGATACTTTATTACTTTTGTTGTTTCAGTGTATTGTTAATGATTTTTAAAGCATTAAAATCTATTTTAGACCAATCACTGATTCAGTAGCAATGCTGCTGTCGTTGTGACAGTTGTATGGATTGGCAGCCTAGTTTGTACATTCTTTTTTTTTTTCATGGCTTAATTACTAATCAGATCATCTCTCTTTTTTGTTTTACAGAAAGCTGATATTGCAATTGCTCCATTAACTATTGCCCTTGTGAGAGAAGAGGTGATTGACTTCTCAAAGCCCTTCATGAGCCTCGGGATATCTATCATGATCAAGAAGCCTCAGAAGTCCAAACCAGGAGTGTTTTCCTTCGTGGATCCTCTGGCCTATGAGATCTGGATGTGCATAGTCTTTGCCTACATTGGTGTCAGCGTGGTCTTATTCCTGGTCAGCAGATTTCGCCCCTACGAGTGGCACACTGAGGAGTTTGAAGATGGAATAGAAACACAAAGTAGTGAATCAACTAATGAATTTGGAATTTTTAATAGTCTCTGGTTTTCACTTGGTGCCTTTATGCGGCAAGGATGCGATATTTCGCCAAGGTTGGTTACTCATCTCTTTCCATTTTGTGCATTTATGGTCTGAATGGATGCCATGGTGAATATGTACAGCAAAGGAGACACATTTTTAATAATGCAGGTTCAGTTCACAATTATAATTCTTTTGATGTTATACCCAAATTGAAGTTAAGGCAGTAAATATATTGTCCCAGTGACGTTATACACATGTTGTATAAACAACAGAAATGCATAAGGTTTTAATAATTTCATTTCTTCATGGAGGGGTAAATGTGTTTTTGGCTCTTGTGAACATAATGAATTGTAATGGGAAAGAGGGTAATGAGTTCTTACAGGTTTCACAAATATATATCATAAATTTTCTACTTTTTGGACCCGTTCTCTCCCAAAAAGTGGAAATTTATTGCTTTAAAGAGGTACCAAGATATGTTAATATGCTCTATATTCACACTAGGCAATTCTGTTTCATGAGACATATTTTTCACAAACATTTAGGGTATAGCAAAAACCATAATAGCGGTTTAACCCCTTATACAATAGACCCAAAAACTTTTTTACAACTCAAAAAATACAGAATCCATGACAGCTCTTGGCAAAATTTGTGGATTACCAGACTTGGAGGATGTCTTCCAGCTTTTTTACTTCATAGCTTAAATATTAAAACCATAGATGTGACACTAAACAGTGTCTGTTTAATAGACAAACCTCCTGGCTTTTTGAAAGATAACTGAAACAAATGAAAGTACATTATTTTTATTAGTTTCATATATTTTTTAGATTCACCATGTGCTTTGCATTACATTTCATCACAAGTCTAAAAAAGTGAATTAGTCTGCAAAGAAGTATATATGGACATTAACAAAATATTCAACTTAACAAATTAAAAAAATAGAATAGCCCAAACAAGAGACAAAACTGAAGCAATGGAAAAGATTACAAAGATTCATTTAGATGAAAATTCAACACGGAATGTGGCAAAAGATGTTGTTTGTCCTCAATCAGCTGTATATTTTGTTCAAGCACAAACAAAATGGGAAGTTTATTAAAGAAAAACATATAGGTAGAACAGAAAGGATGTCAATGTTTCAGGATAGAAAACTAAAAGCCCTAGCAAAACTCAATAGAAAATGCATGACAAAATAAATGAAACAAAAATGTGCAGAAACAAGAGTAAAGGTTTGTGACAGAAGTGTTAAAGATTGAGTGCAATGGCGTTTACAGTTAAGTTAAACCAGAACAACTATCCATAAGAAAATTAGGTTATACTGGGCTATGCAGAAGCAATCATTAATATGATTGTGAAGTGATTTTTTGTAAATATTGACAAATTTGCATTAGTAAAGAAGAGAGGCTTGGAAATATTGTCTGGTGCCATTCTAAAGATTACTGTCGGAAGTAAATTACATTCCACTTTCATTTATAATATGCAGTTGCATGTCGGCTAGAGGACAGGGTAGAGGACCAAAGGAGATGACCATCAATAGTTATCCCAATTGTCAATGCACTGGCATACATAAAAAAAACGTTTATATACTTTTCTCATTCCATGAATGGAAAAAAGGTAATGTATCAGAATGAAAAAGCATAACTGCCATAGAGCAAAGAGTGTTAGGAAAGACATATCAAGTTAATGTCATGTAACTATAGGAACGCTTCTTCTCAAGGCACTAGGGCACTATCAATTTGTCAGTGAGCCAAGGAAAGGGCAGGGCTTAAATAGGGTCAGCGCCCGGTGAAATAAAATCACCGGCATGCTGGCCCTTTAAATTTAACTGGACTGTCGTGTGCTCCAGGGGGCGGGTGTGCGCCCAGCACGCAGTAGGAATGAAGAGGGGCGACTAGAGGACGGAGCTGAGAGTGCGGCCATGGCTCTATACGGGGGTCCCAGCGCCACTCACCTCGGAGACAGCGGGAATGCAGGTGTGCCCGCGACCCAACGTGTGGGTCGCAGGTGCCCCCGTTACAGCTAGCAAATAGTCTGGATCTGGATTCCAATTGAAAATTTATGCTGGAAATGTTTTCAAAAAATGGCCCACGACAAAGCTTTAGGCTTCATCCTGCAAGGCTGATCTGTTCTTTTAGAAAGTTGGAGCCAGTCTCATTTAGACTATAGTTTATCATTAGTGAAGTCCCTGCATCAGAGAATTCAGACCATCATAATAGTCTGAAAAGGATCAATAAAGTACTAGTATGGATTAGTTGATGTTTCTATAATTTTTTCCTTTAATTGTTCTGAAAACTATAGGGTATTAATCAAAATAATTTATTTTCTTTTGTTTGGATTATGTTTCACAAAGCTAGAAAGTTTACCTAGTGTATCATATCTGAAATGTGTGTATTGTTTGTAAAGTCAAAAAGCTGGGTGAACATCCACTGAGTATGGTAACCTTCTTTTATCTAAATGAATTGGAAGAGGTATATAAAATGATGGTGCTCAAGCAGTAGGTATGCAAACCGAAATATAAGTAAAGTATTTGGCTGAAGCTGACAAAATAGGAATCGGGAAACGTCCCAAATAAATTATGTCAGTTTTAATTTCAGCAAGTAACAGTTATTAAAAGACATAAGATATAAGGCATAAAAGAAATAAGAACAACGGTACTACGCGTTTCGCACTGGCACATGCCGTGCTTCCTCCATTGCACCTGAGGAAGCGCGTTTCAGTTTTATAAATATAATACACTGATGTAATGATCACAAAGCAGATATCCTCTAACACTGACATCACAGTCACCACAACCAAAGTATTGGTTGTAAACAAAGCAGTAATAGAAATAAGCATGATGATTTACAGATGCTTTCTCCAAACAATATCAGGTGCATCTTAAAAGTGATCTTTTTCTATATCAAGTGCATTTTTAAGATGCACCTGATAGTTTTTGTGGACAGTATATGTGAATGCTCATGCTTGTGTTTGGTTTGTAACCAATACTTTGGCATTGGTCGTTTAGAGCAAATAGAGGTGACTGTGATGTCAGTGTTAGAGTAGATATCTGCTTTGTGATCATTACATCAATATATTATCAAACTGGTCAGTAAATGACTACACTGTGCAACTTTTGTTAAGGGAAACTATAGCCAAAATGCACCTTTTATATGTCATAAACAGATGAATCTAGATATACTGACTAATGGGGCTAGAAAAGATTCTTGTTAGTAATATGTAAATATAAAAACAAGTAAAATCATGTAAAGCTATTTTTTAAGTAATTCTGTTTGGTAAATCAATTAACATGAAAACTGGTACTGTTGTAGATCAAACCATTACTTTACTATTCTTTGGAAACTGCTCCTAAATGATCAATTTCAAGACAACTACTGTAAATACAGGCAGTCCCTGACTTGTATAGTAGTATGAGATTCCATTTTCCCATATGAAACAAGCTTAGACATCATGGATAGATTTATATGTTACATAGAAGGCTACAGTACAAAGTGGTTGTATGTTGGTACATAATTTAAGACCTATGGGATAACTCAAACCTCAATGCATGGTATCTTCATGACAGGTTTCTTATTAAAATTTATGAGCCACATGTATGAAAACTGTCTAGGTCTAAAATTCACTTTGTTGCCCATAACAACCAATCAGAGTGCCCCTCTCATTTTTCCAGAGCACTATATGAAATGAAATTGGAACTCTGATTGGTTTTCATACATGTGGCCCTATGTGTTAAGTTATAGTTTCTTCTCCATACATTTTATCCTGCACATTTCATAAACCTTTGTTCCATGTCAGGGGTTTGTTCAAGATTCAAACTGCTAGTAAGTAGTATAATTCATTTGCCAGCTTTAAAAATAACATTTATAATTAGCCACTTTTTGGAAAACAAATTGGTTGTTAGAGGGGAATGTATAAACCAGTCTATATGGTCAAAAAACAGTCAAATAAAACTGTAGTATCCATAACTTACAAATTCCTCTCCATTTCTGCACTGCTATTCCTGCTGGTCCCTTTCCCTGTTGTATTGGTGTTGTATCTTCCATATTGATGATACATCATGTTATTTGTCACAAGCAATCAACAGATACTAAAGCCGTTGTCATTATGTAGTTATCTTAGCTGCAGTTGTCTCATTTGAATACATGTCCTGCTGTCTGTGTGGACAATACATTATTATCCATGGTAAATAGTGAGTAACAGAGGCCTACAATGCAAATTTTGTTACTAGGACTAGCCTATTGCAAAACGTATGTACAATTTTGTATCAGTATAGACATATTTACAAATTGTCCGAAAAATATTGCTCCTGAAATTTGTAAATATAAGTAGAAACAAATTCCTAATGTACTTAATGTGAACATTGAATAGATTAGAAATTTAGAGAACATATAGTGCGACATGAACAGAGGCGCCTCCAAGCCAGTTTTAAGGCGCACTAAATGAGTGTATAATGCGCCTGAATTAATGAACCTGTCAAAAATCCACCATCTGGTATACCTTGCATAGTATAATTGATACGTCTAATATAGGTGCATAGCATAATCTAGGCGCATAGCATATCATTGCTAGCATATTTGATGTGCCTATTTTAGGTGCATTCAAACATATTCAAAAATACAGTATAGGGTCAAATGTTTTTGGCACAAAATACACCAAAAAAATTGGGCAGCCCTAATGGGACATGTCGCCCATAGTGCTCTGCTATTTAAAAATGTTTTATATTCCCCTTTAACTATCTGCACTTCAGAGTGGTCTATGTGATCCATGATTCATTTTGACTTGGTTTAAACAGTCAAAGCTAGTGAAATTGTGGAAGTGCTTTTTTACTATTAGATATTTTTGGAGTGCTGGAGGACATGCTTAAAACTTTGTAACTGACAGACTCTTGAAACAGCATTTCCACTTACTTCAAACTTAACAGCCAGTGAGGAGGTTATATGGTTCTTTTATACATATTATACAGTTTATTTTATTTCTTTTGGCTGCCCCATGCTGCTTGTCTTTGTGGTGCTGATGAAGAGAGCAAGTGGTGAGGTACTATAGCACTCAAGATGGCAGCACACCATCAGTATTGCTATGGCAGTAGCACTCTTCACGCATCATGTGCCATGGTACTAACTCCTCCTATGACTTGCAGGGTGAGAGTGTATGTCAATCAATGCTCAAGAAAAGATAGGATGCAAGGAGGAGTGAGAAGTCCCATGTAAGTGAGTGAAGAAGTAGGGGCAAAGCAGTGTGTGACATAAAAGCCTCATATGATGCTTAGGGAACTTAGGGCCACATGTATGAAAACTGTCTAGGTCTAAAACTCACTTTGTAGCCGATAGAAACCAATCAGAGCGCTCCTCTCATTTTTACAGAACACTATATGAAATTAAAGAGGCGCTCTGATTGGTTGCTATGGGCAACAAAGTGAGTTTTAGACCTGGACAGTTTTCATACATATGGCCATTAGTCTTGTCTAAGTAAGGGCTAGTCCTCAGAATATCCACCAATGAGACAACCTTAGGTTAAATGGGTTGTGTGAGAAACCAAAAAAATAAGAACATATAATAGAGGAGAACCAAAGATAAGCAGAAAATCTAAGTCACAATCAAATGTTTAAATTACTTACAAACACTGTTATATTGCATGTTGGATCTTTCTCCTCAGTGGCCTAGAGGGCAGAGCTACAGTTGCTAGACGTCCTTTCTACACTGCAGAGCCGTCTCTTACACCACAAATCGCTCAGGCTGACTATAGCACACATGCTCAGTTATACCAGTCAACCTAACCAGGAAGTAACTCAGAGTCTGTCCTACTGCTGTACTCTGCACTCCAGGACAGAAGAAGCCTGGCAGCCATTTTCTTCTTCTAGACTGATTATCCTCTAGACAAAACGAGTAGACTTTTCTAATTAAAGGGATTTAGGATTTTTTTCATTATAACATGTAGTTTATATATTTAATTTTCTTTTTTCCCGGGAGAACCCCTTTAACGTAGTGCCTGAAATATAGGTAGCGAGCAGGAGTAACTGTGTGCAGTTGCCTCACTGAACTGCCAAGTGAATGTTAAGCAGAATGCCCATGTACAGCCAAAATAATTCCACAGTCATCGGTCTATGAAAAGTAACGGCATAATGGCCATGAGAACCTGTAGACACCTTGACAAATTTCTGAGACCCCAATTGCACAGTACAGTAGGCTGCATAGTCATAGTCAACTTGGTGTAATCCAACCTAGTGGGAACTGCTGCAAAGTTAAGAAACCTTTCCACAGCTGTGAGAACCATACTGTAGGAAACTAAATTAAGCCATGCACACGCTTGGTAAAACCAAACTGTGCGAAATTGACAAAGCTGTTGATAAACCATAATGTGTGATTTACTCACAACCACCTGTCACAAGCTAGAGAGATGTTTTTCATAGGTGACAAATTTAATTGTTGGCCTGCAATATCTACTTTATACAGTCCCATCAACTGGTAGTTCGGGCATTAGAAATGCTAAGATTTTTGTATTTATCATCCAGATGTGGTGAACGTACACTTTTCAGACATGCTGCAATTCCCCAACATGTATGTAACTAGTGTAATTTCTAACTCCATGAAAACATGGGGATAATAGAACAGAACATTTGATGTCTTCTAACAAACTGTCAGGAATATTAAATCTAAAAACAAATATATTGTTTATATTTTTATTGGTATTATAAAGTCAATTATATTGATTTCAAAAAATATATATGATGACAAAAACTTAACATAGTTTCTGAATATCTAAGTGTGAGTTCACCAAAGTCAAAGCTACTCATTTACTATGATAATATATTTAATAAGTCCATTTTAGAAGTTTATCAGTTCATAACTACAGAGTTCACCTGTGTTATTTATATAATGATTTTAGTATTTATTTTTATAGGTGCCATAGCTAAGCCCCATATTATATTACCTTTTGGCATCATGAAATTCATATGGTGCTTGATGACACACACAGGCCATTTTAAACCATACACACTCGTGTCAAATAAAGAAACAACAGTATGCATGTTGATTTTTTGAGACAACAGAATTTTATTTAGGCTAGGTTAACACGGTGTATTTGCAGGTCGTAATTACGCCCCGCAATTACACCGTGTGGCCGGGGGCGGGGCGAGAGCGGGGGGCCGGCACCTCGTGTACGCCGCTAGTAATTCACATGTCAATTATCTCCCCGCCCGGCGGATTCGCCGAGCAGGGAGTGGAGACGTAATCCATAGTTCTCTATGAGAACTGTGGATTACCGTAATGACTGGGACGTTTTCAGCCCGTAATTTGCGCACTCCGGCGCGTAATTACGGACTGAAATACGTTCTGGTTTAAGCCATGTGAACATAGCCTTATAAGACAACCTCTTCCCTAAATTCAGCCTCCTATGAGAACTGTTGATCACCATTGGTCCAATTCTTTGAACTTCTTGCCATCAGCAGTTTATAGTGGAGGAAGCTAAAATAGACACTACATTTACATACATGTACTTATTTTTTCAAATACTTTTGCATTTAATATCATGTCATGAACATTAATGGAGCTTTAAAAAAATCAATATTAATATTGCATAAACTGTCTGGGTCCATCAGAAAGAAATCCACTCGGAATGGAGGTCATAGGAAGATCTTAAAGGGGATATTTGGGGCTATCTCTTCATTTGTCGTAGGGATATCAATTGTATTATATTAAACTTTGTAATTCATAGTTATTAAAAATTATTTACTTGTCCTGCTGTGGAGAAGAGTCCTCCCTTCCACCCTATCCTCTGCAAACCATGTGATGTCCAGTGATCACATGGCCTCAATGAAGATTTTGTCATCACTGTGGGTGTGCTTTGAAGCCAGGCTCAGCTCAGAAACACCCCTTGTAGTGGGTGTGACCCGAGCATAGAACAATCTGGCTGCATTTTCCAGTCTGTAGTTTGCATGTGAATTGAAGTAATTATTTTAGAGTAATTACAGGTGAAGGGGGAACTGTTTACCTTTAAGTGCTGCTGGCAGAACTTGGAAATGGGAGCAGAGGACAGCAATTAAGAACTGGGGGGATGTGTACTGCTGTTGTGAATATGTAACTGCAGCGCTGTACAATTTAAATGGTGAGTCATGAGTCCTAAGTATTATCATTATCATGACCGCAAGTAAAAGCTAGAGGGGTTTACACTCTAATGCCAGGACAATATCTAGCAGTGATAACTGTGTAGGGAAATCCTAGATTGTAATTCTGATACTTGTAGGAAAGGGATTCTGGAGAACTACTGACACTCCCACAAGCAGGAAGTTTCACTGCAAAAAATGGATCTAATGATAGATGAATAATGAGGCAAAAGAAAAGAAGGTAGTGGAATATCTTTACTTTTCCACATAAATGCTGTTTATAGTGCTTTATGAAATTTTAAAAAATCCCCGGGAAAAATCTTTTTAAGCTATAATATCTCAAAGAGTAACTTGGTGGACTACAGACTTTTACCAAATAGATATATGGTACCATTGTAAAATTTGTTTAATAGATGAGAGAAATATAGGGATTAACCACTGAATGCAAGATATTATTTAAGTAAAAGACTAGAATTTCTAAAATTTTGCACACATACACATTTTGGGGAGACAGTAGAAAACGGGGGTTTTTACCCCTTTTTTTTCCAAAAATGCGCCCAAAGGAGCAATGTACGATGTCTTATGCCGATGTGGGTTTTGGGACATTTTGTAAGATTGTCACTTTCTAATGCTTCTAACATGAGGGGGGTTCTAGGGGGGTCACACCACATCCCTATATAGGGGCACATTAGAAGTATTCACAATAATAGGGCATTTCGCCGAAAAAGGCAGCCCCGTTTTAATGTGGTTTTTCCCGAGCCTGGGAGTCGTTTGAAGTAGTTTGCCATTAGGGGGAAAAAAAGTCCCAATATTTTTTTCATTTACACCTGCAATATAAAAAATAATTTAAGATAACTAACAACTAGATAAAATTTAAAAAATCTAAATTTTAATAAAAAATGTTATATATAAAATTTATAAAAAAATATTAATGTCCCAAAAATAAAAAATATCTCATATAAAATAATTTAAAAATTTTAAAAGAAACTAAAACTAGTTTTACATTAAATAAAACCCCCTGATGTTTTTAAGATTTTACAATTTTTAATTTTTTCTACATTAAATTGACATTTTTTTTTTGTGCCCACCTTTATTCTACATCAGCAAAGCCAGCACAGCACAGGGATTTGGGGACCTGGGTACAAGCAAGATAGTAAAATAGTTTCTTTCACTGACTTCTATTTATATCTTTACTTTTCCACATAAATGCGTTTATAGTGTTTGGGCATTACTAATGCGCCTAAGTTTCATAATGCGCCAAACACACCAGAGAGGAGCGTCGAAGTTTAGACCTCATTTATAATTGCTCAAAAACCACTTTCATACATTCAGGCGCATTATACACTGAAAACGAGACTCGACAATTCACTTCGAAGTGCCTTCCTTCATACATGTCTCCCTTTGTGTTGTCTTTAGTGAAATTTATGAATGAGATTTATTTACATTGTTGGAGAGAGTTATGGTTACTGTTAAGAGAAAATCCACATATTTATATAAAAAAAAAAAAAATTCTCTCAATTTCATGTCCCTTATACTTCTGTCCATTTCTCTAGAAGGATTAATGTGTATTCTCTGATCTTACTGTACTAAGAATATCCTTGAAATGTGTTCCTGCTCAGTAATGATGGAGGTCCCATATTTTAGACTATTCAGATGTGACTCTAAATTAAATGATCCTTTCCTCTGATTGACTCTTCATAAGTATTTTCCAAAAAAGCCCCGTATGCTTAAAGGGACACAGAAAATAAATAAACTGTGCTATGCCTGGTGTGGTGTATGAGGGGGCTATGCATGACTGGTGTTATTTGGTGTTCTTTGAATCATGCACCTCTCTCAGGACTTTGCACTAACTGTAAAATAGTGTATCAAGTTATCTAGACTGTTCATGCAATCCACCACTGATTTCCAATGAGATTAAAATGTACTTGTGTTTTTCTGTATCTGTGCTTTTCAAATATTTCATTGTAGATAATTTTGTGTAAAACAGTTGATTTACAATTCAACAATAATAATAGTAACATGATTGCATCTACTTTTTACAAATGTATTGCTCAATATGAGATATCAAACTGTATTGCATCAAAATTCATTTCATTTTAAAAATTCATTTCATACTTGTTATTAGATCCCTTTCTGGTCGCATTGTTGGAGGTGTGTGGTGGTTCTTTACCTTGATTATCATTTCATCCTACACGGCTAACCTAGCTGCCTTCCTCACTGTCGAACGAATGGTGTCACCAATAGAAAGTGCAGAAGATCTTTCCAAACAAACTGAAATAGCATATGGGACATTGGATTCAGGGTCAACTAAAGAGTTTTTTAGGGTAAGAATATTTTTTATAGTATTTCAAATGTTTAATGTCCTTTGTTTTATAATACAGTGGTCTCTCAGGTTACAGTAGCCTTACAGTACAGCATTTTCAATTTTCTAACCATGCATGGATTGACTATATAGTAGTATCTACATGTCTTTTACTGCACTATAACTGTTCTTCATGTACTGCTCTTCACTTGTTCTTCATGTGCTGTATTGCTGTACACGTGTACAGCATGTGCTATATCAATACTTTATTTAACAGTAATACATGCTCAGTACTATGTTTACCACATGTACTATACTGTTTGCTATCTGTCCTATATATATTGTACTCCAGTTTGCCTGTACTAAATGTGCTGTGCTATTTGGCATCTATTCTTCATGTAGTGCACTGCTTTATACCTGTACATGTGTATGATGCAGCTATCCAACTGTGCCACAAATGCTGCACTGCTACCATCGTGTACCAAACTATACTACTGTGTACTTGTGCCTGGTTGAGTTGCTCTTTTGGACACCTAGGGCCACATGTATGAAAACTGTCTAGGTCTTAAACTCTCTTTTTTTCCCATAGCAACCAATCAGAACGCCCCTCTCATTTTGCCAGAACACTATATGAAATGAAAGGGGTACTCTGATTGGTTGCTATGGGCAACATGGTGAGTTTTAGACCTAGACAGTTTTCATACATGTGGCCCCTAGTGAAGAAGTCTTCATTTTATTTTTACTATGTTAGTTATCTGCTTATCTTTTGTAATTTTTAGCTTGGATTCCGATTTTTTGATGTTTAATAACCCTTACTAGTTTTCCATAGATTTCTGGTTTCAGCTTAAAATATTTCAGGTCTCAGAAATCATATTTAGGGTAAGTTCCCATGGCATGGTGTTTCATTCGGTTTTCGGATTTTAAAACCATCTGAAAAACGAGTGTCAGCCATCCCCATAAACTCCAATAGAAAATCTGAGTTGTAGTCTACACAGCTCGGATTTTCTGATGGTTGGATTTCAAATCTGAAAACATCTAAAAAACTGACACCCGGTTTAGGAACGGAACATGTATTGTTCAATTATTTGGGGGATGACCGAATCCATAAACCACAGACAAAAACATCCCCTAACCGTTCAAAAAATTATAAAATACTGGTCAGAGTCTTCAATCAGGATTCAACCGGGATTTTATCAATCCGTGTGGGTGTATCCTTGTTCTAACTTGTGGAAGCCTGTGTATTATAGCTTAATATTATTCCATTTTTAAATGTGATAATATTTTAATGTATAATGTTTTAGAAAATGATTCCATTGTATTTGGAGACACAAAGTCATTTCCTGTTCTTTACTGATGAATCTGAATGATAAATTTCTTTTATGAACACAGTTTTTATATTAATACAGATTAATGGTTTTCAAAAATGACTTTTTAGAATGTAGCATATTCTATAGTGCACTCTTGTAGTTTTCTTCACACCCCCACAGTTATCAGCCTCTGCTTGTACCGAATGTTAGCCCTCATTATTGTCAGCCTACACATCTTTAGTGAGCTGTAGAACATTTGATTAACTGTGTCATATGGAAAAGTCAAGTACACAGAGAATGAGTCATAAAGTGGAGGCTGAATAAAGGCATTGCGTTATTGTAGTTCTGTAGGTTGAATGTAGTTGCTTTGCTTTTCAATAAACATATACTTTTGTGCTGCATATTCACTGTATAACAAAGCTGTTATCCATGCCTGCTGCATTGTGATACATGTTTACTGTATTTGCCTAGGGTACTTTGGAGCCATTAAGTAGACAATTATACTCTGTGGGTGGGCACTATTATTTCCGGGATAACTAAGAGGGCACCTTACTGTGTAGGAGGCACACAGTATGCACCATTATTGGGTAGGGGCACACTAGAGTACTTTTACTATTTTGTATGTGGGGAATACTGCTTATACCTTGACTTATATAGATTCTATAACATAATTATATTATTCTCTATCAGTGTCCGTGAAGTATCAGTATCTGACCACTGCATAGGCACTATATGGATACCTAGTGAAGAAGTGAAGAAGTCTTCATTTTATTTTTACTATGTTAGTTATCTGCTTATTTTTTTTTAATTTTGCTTGGATTCCCATTTTGTGATGTTTAATAACCATTACTAGTTTTGCATAGATTTCTGGTTTCAACTTACAATATTTCAGAAATAATATTTAGGGTCAGTTCACATGGCATGGTGTTTCAGTCGGTTTTCAGATTTTAAAACCATCTGAAAAACGACTGTCAGCCATCCCCATAAACTTCAATAGAAAATCTGAGCTTTAGTCTACACATCTCAGATTTTCTGATGGTTGGATTTCAAATCTGAAAAACATCTAAAAAACTGACACCCGGTTTAAGGACGGAACATGTATTGTTGAATTATTTGTTGAACAATACATGAATAATGAGTATGAATTATTAATAATATTGACCATTGGGTGTTACTTGCATCATGATATGAATGCAATTTTATCCAGGGTTGTGATGTCACCATTTTTATGGTTACATTTTTGGTATGCATTGTTCCTGTGATATAATATCATTGTGCATATCCTGAGAATAGGCCACTAATAATTTAAGACTGGATAATCCCTATAATTTAACAAAATATGTATAAATGTATCAAGGCTGTCAGTGCCTGTAATATGCATCAGTGTAAACCTTGGTAACAAGCTCAAAATGTACTAGCTGCCATTCCCTTTTACTAGTTCTCAGTCTTACTGCAGCTTGCTGGGTTTCTCTTTGGGCCAAGCCAAGTTCAAAATGATATCTTATTTTGGTAGCTCTACCGTCAGTAGCAACGTTAAATAGTGTACGTGTAGCTTATCCCTTTTCACTGTAAAACATTTGTACAAAATTTATGTGCTATTCCTAGATTTAGGGAAATGAGATAGTGTGCAATACAATAAATTACACAAATTTACCATAGAGACCCCTGAGTTTTACTTACGCAATAGTATAAATCACAGGGTTTGCCGTATCTTTCCATATGGTGGCTGGGGTTGCCCCTGAGGGCGGTAAAACGCGATCGCACACGGGGCACCGGGGCTCCGCTTCCCCGAGGGGGCGTTGCCTGCCTTGCCCGCCCCGCGGTTAGCCCTAGACTCTGAACGGCCATTGTAAAACAGCCATGCAGAGTCAAAGCCAGCAGCTGCACACACTTAATGCAGCTGCCAGCACAGGGAGGAGGCAGGATGGATCGCTCTCCTCCTGCCTCCTCCCCTGTATGTATCAGCGCTCAGTCAGTGAGCTGATACATACGCAGAGTCTTGGCTCCCGTCCCAGGAGAGTCCGGAAGCTGAGTGTAAGCGGTGTGATGACGTCACGCCGCTTACACTGAATCCAGGCTCCTGGACCTGCCGCTGCAGGGATCCTGGAAAGGTGAGTACATTTTATTATGTTATTATCCTTAGCTACAGGGGCAACTGGCTACAGGGGCAACTAGCAGGGCTACAGGGGCAGCTAGCAGGACTACAGGGGCAGCTAGCAGGACTACAGGGGAAACTGGCTACAGGGGCAACTGACTACAGGGGGCAACTGGCTACAGGGGGCAACTAGCAGGACTATAGGGGCAACTGGCTACATGGGCAACTGGCTACAGGGGGCAACTGGCTACAGGGGACAATTGGCTACAGGGGGCAACTGGCCACAGAGGCAACTGGCTACATGGGCAACTGACTACAGCGGGCAACTGACTACAGGGGGCAACTGCCAGGGCTACAGGGGGCAACTGGCAGGGCTATAGGGGCAACTGGCTACAGGGGCAACTATCAGGACTACAGGGGGCAACTGGCTACAGAGGGCAGCTGGCAGGGCTACAGGGGCAACTGGCTACTGGGGCAAGTAGCAGGGCTCCAGGGGGCAACTGACTACAGGGGCAACTGTTAGGGCTGCAGGGGGCAACTGGATACAAGGGCAACTGACTACAGGGGCAACTATCATGGCTACAGGGGTAACTGACTACAAGGGCAACCATCTGGCTACAGGAGCAACTATCATGACTGCCGGGGCTACTGTCTGGTGAAGCATTGTGGCGCTTTATTTTACAGAGGGCGGGTGGGAGTGAAATTTCTTCTCTTCACCCTGAGTGCAATTTAGCCTAGGAACGGCCCTGTATAAATACTCTACATATGCATACATCCTTTTAGAGAAATGCTAATCCAACTATGGTATTTAGTATTGGAAGAGAATCTGGATGTTCTTGAAGGTTGTGGACAGCAATGCTGAATAACAATATTCAATCCCAATCTGCCACTTCTGAGGTGACTTGGATATTTTGGGATAGACTTAAATTAGATAGATATCTTTTTGCTTTACAGAACTTTATAACAGCCTCATGTTGAATATGAAGCTTATCACAAACATGATACTCAGGAGATTAAAATAGTATGAAGAATGGTAAGGCTATGTTCACATCACATGTTCGGCATCTATCTAACATACATGCAAGGACATAGTTGTTAATGGCTCCCACTATAATAACAACCCATATGCTTAATGTATTTTTTACTGGATGTTGTGTGGAATAGCTTAATCTACTATACTATTCCATATCTTTTCTTTTGCACTATACAAAAATATAATGGCTAAACAAAGACTATCAACACACTTTTGGCCTGCAGAGGGCCACTTAGCCCAATGGACAGTGTTGGGAAAATTCCTGTTATACAAGCTAAATATTCATATAACGAATGTGATGTGAACATAGCCTAACCAAGTCGATAAAGGATATAGTTGTGAAGAAAGATTAACAGACTTAAATTTATTGAAACTTAAAAAGAGATGTTTGATGGAGGGCATAATAAAAGGGGTGTCCGCTTTCTTTTTAAATTAATTTATGCTTGTACTGCACTAAGAAAGTAAAAAAAAAAAAGTATACCTCTATCCTCACTTCCGTTCCAGCACTACTGAGGTTGGCAATTTTCCTTGTTCTATTGTTTTCTTCTTGGTGCTGGCCAATGGAACATGACCTCTGGAGCTGTAGAATGGCTGCTGTGGTCACATATATTGCCTGACATCATTGTTTGGAGACCTTCATTCAGAATGGTGGTGCCAGGAAGTGTCACGGGACCGCTACAGTCAATCAACAGTTACATTCTGATGTCCAGTGCCAGGAAAACCAACAGAGACGCTGGATCTCAGCAGTGCTGGAACATACAGTTCTGGAAAAAATTAAGAGATCACTGCACAGTTCTAAAAATCAGCATCTCTACATGTCTGACAGCCATTCCATTCCAATGTCAGTTGAATTCCAACCAAAGTACATCTCATTCTACTAATGTGCTTCTAATTAGGTGATCACCTGAACCAAATCTTATTTAATGAAGGAAAGTATAAAATACATTGATGTAGTCTTCACAATCCTCTTGCAATAGGACAAGCTGGATGGCAAAACAAGTGCTAGGAATAGTCCAAAAGGAATTTGAATGAAAAAAATCATGGTTATTCCACCAAATATTGATTTCTGAACTCTTCCTGACTTAAAACATTAGTCTTATTGCTTCTAAATAAATATGAACTTGTTTTCTTTTACATTATTTGAGGTCTGACAGCACTGCTTCTTTTTTATTATTTTGAAGATTTCTCATTTACTGCAAATAAATACAAATTTTTTTGCTTTGAATTTCGGAAAAATGTTTTCAGTAGTTTATATAATAAAATAACAATGTACGTTTTTCTCCAAAAATTTAACATTGGAGAGAAAAATCAGAGAAACTGAAAATTTTGCAGTGGTCTCTTAATTTTTTCTAGAGCTGTAGATGAGGAGACAGGTGAGAGTTAGTTTTTATATATTCTAACTACTGTATAGCATCAACATAAATTAATTGAAAAAGCAGGGAGTAGACAAGCTTTTTAACTTGTATTACACATAATAAGCCATTAAAATGCAGTAAGCACCTGTATACTGTATATTTCAGAATAAGGGAGGGCATTTTCTTTCGGTCACAATGTAAGAAGAGATAAAAGTCTGCATCATTCAATATCCATAGTTTATTTTCTTAGCTTGTCTTGACATCATGAACACAAGACATCCCAGAAAGAAGAAAGTTCCTGCTGGCCAACAGCCGTTTTACGCTTTAGCACATTTTCTCAAGGCCTTTTCTTGATTTTATTACCAGTTGTGAAAGTTCCTTATTGTATATTGTATATAAGCTGTGACGTACTAGGACAATCTACCTCATAATCTAGTTTAAACTAACTGGCACATAAAAGATACATAAAATAGGGGGTGGTTTAAAAGTGGAAACATGTTTAGCTGAACATTTCTCTTGTCTAACAGAAATTCTTAGACTTCAAAGAATATTTTTCTGCCTCAATTATGGCTAAATTGTTTGCTTTCCTCTTGATTCTGCAGGCTATTAGTTTCTAAATAGTTGTTTGACTATGTGAGGGCATTATTGGAATGAACACATGAGGCCAGCTTCCTCCACCCAAGCACACTGATTCACATCTTCGTTTGTATAAGCATGTATATAGGAAAATCTGTCACCCATGGGTTTCATCTCTGTGCTTGGTTTTGACATCCCTCCTTAGAGCAAGGAGCCATACTCTTTACCTGTCATTGTCTCCCTTCTTGATTGTACACTGCAGAATGGAAAGAATGGAGATGTTGGTGTCTCAGCCTGTCCTTCAATGAGCTCCAACTCTACCAATAGCGTACTTAGTCCACCAGTCCCTGGCCTCCTTTCATACACACCATTACGTAATTTACAGGTTATTTGGAGTGAAAGCAGCTTGAATCTGAATCTGGAAATTTTATTACATGAAATAATTGAATCTTGCTTGGGTTTAAAATAAAAAAAAACCTTAATATCCCAGATTTTCAGCTGTGCACTCACATATAGTGCATGGCCCTTGACATGCGTTTGCCATCTGAAGACATGCTGGTGAATGCTTTTCTGGTGCTTCATCTGACCTTTACTGTGAATATTAGAAAACATACTAAGGCTGTTGTATGACTGTAATGTATGAATATAACAGTGTGGCATGAATTGTAATTCACAGCAAAGTGTTCACCTTGTGGAATATTTTATTCATTACTGAAAAAAGCTAGGTCTGTTGAGACAAGTGTTACAAAAGTTTTTTGATGTTATCATAATTGGTTAGCTATTCCTCCTTCTTATTATAATGACAGTTCTATGGTCATTCAAGATTCCATTTCTATTTAAAACTGTACCAATTTTAAGACGTGAGGATTCATCTCATAACTTAAAAGCATCTATTTTCTTTAATAGTATATCGTAATTAGTCATCTTGATTTTCACATAGATCTGAATTTAGAATAAGATAAAACTCTTGATAAAGGAGCATTGTACTGAGCAAAATTATTAGTATACCTGAATGTATAGATCATAATGTGGTTCCCTTCTGGGTTCAACATTTCTATAACTGAGATGTGTGCACTAGCAGAGGCTAATCCTTACAGCTCCCTGGATCTACTCAAAGGTTAATGAAAATGGCAAAGTATGAAAACCAGATTATTAGCAAGAGAAGAATAAAACTGAAGAAAATGAATAACAAACTATAAAATCTATAAAAAGAATTACGTCCATAGAAATTTAGTCTAGAAGGAGAAAAGTCAAGCATGCACGCTTATTCTATATTTCTTGTAAGACTTATTTCTCCATAATGTTACAAGGGTTCTAGTAGAAACGCTAGAATTCATTAGTCATTATCTACCTTATTTCATTTTTATTTTACTAAGGAATAAGTAGATGTTTATCCCAGGCAGGTTTACATTCACTTACTGATGATTTTCCATCCTCATCTGCTGGAAGTTTGTTCCAAGCATCTACTACAGTATCTATTACAATATCTATTATGATAATATAATATTTTCTGTCATTGCTTCTGATTTTTCCAACTATATTTTAAATCCCCAAAATTTTTTAACCATATAAACAGTAAAAAGATTATAACTGAAAATGTTGGCCCTTTGAAAAGTAGTGAGGGAGGTATTGTAGAGGGTAATGAGGAGAGTACAAATCTATTAAACATTTTTTCTCCTCCGTATTTACTGAGGAAAATAATGTGTGCGGAGGGATAGGTAAACTCCACCCTAAATGTTTCTTGTCTAACCCAGGAAGAAGTGTAGATCTGCCTTAAGAATATTAAAATAGACAAATCATGGTATACACTACTGTGTCCAAAGGGAATTAAGTAATGTGATAGACAGGCCCCTTTTTAATATTCATGGGCTATATAGTAAAGAGGTATGTCTCAAAGGATTGGCGCCCAGAAAATGTGGTGTCAATATTCAAAAAGGAGTAAAAAAATTATAGAAATCTATAGGATGGTAAGTTTAGCCTCTGTTGTAGGTAAATAGTATGAAGGTTTTCTAAGAGATGGTATCCTGGAGTATCTCAACGAAATACTCCATATATAGGTTTGTGCCGACATGGGTTTATGAAGGATCGTTCCTGTCAAAATATTCTCATCAGCTTCTACGAGGAGGTTAGTTCTAGACTGGATCGGGGTGAGTCATTGGATGTCATATTTCTGGATTTTTCTAGAGCATTTGATACTGTGCCACATAAGAGGCTGGTAAGTAAAATGAGAATGCTTGGACTTTGGGAAAATGTTTGCAAGTGGGTAAGTAACTGACACAGTGATAGAAAACAAAGGGTAGTTAGTAAAGGTACATATTCAGACTGGATCCCTGTTACTAGTGTGGTACCACAGGGGTCAGTATTGGGCCCTATTCTCTTTAGTATATTTATTAATGATCTGAAATAAGGGTTGCATAGTAGAATATTAATCTTTGCAGGTGATAATAATCTCTGTAAAGTAAACAACACAATTAAGGAGATTGTTCTATTACAAAGGGATCTGGATAAGTTGAAGGCCTGGGCAGAAAAATGGCAGATGAGGTTTAACACAGATAAATGGAAGGTTATGCACATGGGGAGTAAAAATCCATTACATGATTACTTGTTAAATGGAAAAACTCTGGGTAAAAGTGACATGGAGAAGGATTTGGGAATCCTAGTGGACAGTAAACTTAACTATAGCAGAGAGTGCCAGGCAGCTGCTGCCAAGGCAAATAGGATCATGGAATGTATTAAAATTGGCATAGATACACACAATGAGAACATTATTCTCCCATTATACAAGTCACTGGTCTGATCACACATGGAATATTGTGCACAGTTTTGGGCACCAGTGCACAAGAAATACATTGTATACCTTGAACACATTCAACGATGGGCAAAGAAAGTAATAAAAGGACTTGATAGACTACAATACCCAGAAAGATTAGCAAAACTAGCGTTATTTAGTTTAGAACAAAGAAGGCTTCAGGGTGACATAAAAATATGTATACAGTAGATATAACAAAGAACAATATACAGTAGATATATTTATACCCAGGGCTGTATCTAGAACAAGGTGGCATCCTCTATGTCTAAAGGAAAGAAGGTTTCTACATAAGCATAAAAAGGGATTCTTTACTGTAAGAGCAGTGCGACTATGGAACTCTGAGGAACTTGTCATGGTGAATTCACTAACAAAGTTGAAAAAGGGTCTGGATGCATTTCTAGAGTACAATACTATAACAAATTAAAGCGCCTGGGTTTAACTTGTTTTATTCCGATTGCCAGATTGTAGTTGGGAAGGAATTTTTTTTTGCCCTCCTCTGCACCAACACTATAGCACAATAGACTAAGGGGGGCATGTATGATCAGAGTTTTCACACTATTTCTGGCGTATAATGCGCCTCATTGTGCCGGCTCCGCTGTCGGATGCACTCACCCTATGTGTTAGGCGCATTAGTCCAAAGACTCGCCACTATCAAATGTGCCTAACATTAAGGGGCATGCTGTGGGCGTTCTGAGGGCAGGTCGCACCACGTTCGAAAATTTCGACGCATGTACTGTATGAATGCGATTCGAAAAAACTAGGCGCATTACAGTTCCAACAGGCAGACCTATTTCAATGTGGTCTGCCTGAGCCTGAACAGTCGAAATGAAGCTAGAATCGCTTTTAAGCGGCAAAACTGTGCAATATTTTTCAACTTACATCAGTACACTAATAAAACGTAATTTCTTATTATTATTATTATTATGATTATTATTATGATTATTATTATTATGATCATCAAATTATTAAATATAATATTAATTATTTTAATTTAATGAAAATGTGATCATATAAAATCCCCAAAATATAGAAATATCTCCTATAAAATGTATTTAAAATTCATTGAATCTTAAACTAATTTTAAATTAAATAACCCACTGATGATGTTGTTCAGATTTTTATATTTTACTTTTTTACTACACTCCATTTGAAATTTATTGTTGCGGCCCTCACCTGTTATTCTACATACAGCAAGACCTGGACAGCACAGGTATTGCTGGGACCTGTGGTCCTCCAAGCAGGATTTCTATTCACTGACATGCTTCATGATTTTTCTCTTATTTCCAGCCTGTCTATAACCTTTATACATGTTAGGTGCATTACTTATGCGCCTAAGTTCTGCAATGTGCCTAACACACAGGCGAGATGCAGCGAACTTTTCACTGCATTTTTGAGCGCATTTCACCCACCAGCATACATCTGGCGCATTTTTTTACAGAAAAAAAGATAAAAACCTGAACTTTGATGCGCCTCCGTTCATATATGCCCCCCTAAACTCGATGGATGTCTGTCTTTTTTTGGCTTTACAAACTATGTAACTATGTAACCAATTTTTTTATCAAAAACATAAAGTTATTGTCCAGATCAAAAGGTAACATTTAATTGCTGCTGCCATAAAATAAAAGCACTGCATCTGCCACTGCTCTCCAGGTCTTCTATTTTCTTCCAGTTCCTGGCTGTTGCTTTGTGCGCTGACTGATTGGCTGAAGTGGTCATGTGTCTTTTACTGACATCACCAGTTAGAGCGTTTGGTGATGTCAGTAAAAGATATGTGATTGATGACGCTGCTGATTGGTGTTTCAACGTTCCTACTGCCGAGAGTTGGAGAATTCAGAAGACCTGGCAAGAGCAGCAGCGGAGTCATAATGGTAGGGAATTTGGAGGTAAGTATTACTTTTTTATTCTATACCTGGACAATCCCTTTAAAGGTTACAGTCATGTCCACTCTTTCCCTCTTTCCTTAAAGTTAAGCAATTTAAGTTCTTTTAGTCTTTTGATGGGCTGATTTTATAGTTTAGACTTGTTCATCTTAATGGGACTGAACTTCAATACCTGACGCTGCCTTTAGACAAGGGTGGTGCTGTTTCTGGAAAACAAGTAGACATTTCTAATCCCGACCAAATTTTTTCCATATGGATTTAAGTTATAGAACACTTGTAGACAATAATTGTCTCCTAAACTTCATAACTTAATGAACCACTTTATCTTCAATAATTCAAATCAAATGATTTCTAAAATGTGATATCAGCTTTTGACATTACTGTTAAGGAAGTGAAGTTTATACTCATAAGCAATTCATGCCCAGAAACCTATTTCAAAGGACAGCATCTCAAGTGGGTTCAAGTCAGGACGCTGACTGTGCCATGTCAAAATGTTACGATTTGTCAGTCTTTCATATCTTATACCATACTGCTTTTATTATACTTATAGTCACGGACTTCCAATATTTGTATGATAATCACACAATGCTAATATTTTAAAAACATATGTTTATGAATTAATTTTAAAAGTAGCATAATGAAAAGTGCAAAAACTAGAGAATAAGGGCCACATGTATGAAAACTGTTTAGGTAAACTATGGGCAAAAAAGTGAGTTTTAGACCTGAACAGGTTCATACATGTGGCCCTAAGTGTTATTTACCCCTATGCAGTAGGCCACCATCGAATGAATAGATTCGATTCTAATACTGTGGTCTATTCCTCCAGTGGTGTTCTACTGCATACATGTAATTAATACTTTTGTTTTCTAGTATTTGCCCTTTTCATTATGCTCTTTATCCATTGATGTTGTAGTTTACATTTTTGCACAGAAATATATTACTTAACTGTGTATACATCATGGCACTAATGCACTTTATATATTACCGTAACTATCTATAAATCATACTAGCTATCATGTTTTTTGTAGTGTTATTATAAATTGCTATTATTTTTATGTGTTTCTGTAAAGTAGAGAATATTTAGTTATATATACTCCATTATAGTTCTATTTATTGTATCATGCATTTTACCTAGGTGCTAATCTTAGTGTCCCCTCTGATTGTGAGCATCACTGTTCTTTCCCTTTGGAATTGCACTGTGCGATATTTTAATTGTAATATTTTAATAAGACTATGAATTAATAACAATTTACTGATATTTTATTTTTTAATATACAAGTATTGTGTGATTGTTACACAAATATTGGAAGTGTTATATTATTAGTGTTGTGCTAGTTATTTTGACGCACCTTTCAGTTATTCTTATAGTCAAAGGCCAGTTGACCAAATATTCTTCGTAAGAAAATTTTTGGTTACTAATTAACTGTTTAATCAGAAATGGCAAGTTGTTGAGGTTATTAGGCGGCATTGGGCTCATACAGACTGTTTTTTGCAAATGTGAAATAAAACATCGATGTTACTCTTAGGTACCAATGGTTTCTGTCTTACTACAGCACTGTGAATTCAGTTTTAGCCTTGTCTCGTTTTATTATGGAGTTATACATTTCTTCAGCTGTGGCGGCATTTATCTGGAGGTTCTGCGCTGTTTTTGTCTTTCTAAATGAGCTGTGGACCTTCCAAGCATTTCCCATTTGAAGAAAATTGACTTGATCTTAGTTTGATGGAGACCCAGAGCCTTTGAAATCTCTTTATAACCCTTTTCAACTCTGATATATTTTAACTACTATTTCTCATCTCCTCTGGAATTTTCTTTGATTGTGGCATTTTGTCATGTCTGTTATACCATCAGGATGAGGTCCATGTGCTTGTATTTTCTAAAAGAGTTGTGACAGTTTAATAAAATCAATTATACCTATAAATGAATCAGATTATGAAAAATTATTCGGTTTTTGCTTTTTAATTCTTTATCTAATGAAATTTATACAAGTATATTCAGAAATATGATTATATTTCTGTATTATAATATTTTGCTTAAATATTCAAAATTCACAGCTTTTAGTGTGGCAGCATATAGTATTGTGTTTCAGTTTTGGTCAAAGTCAAATTTAACTCATTTCCGAGTAACCATAATCATAGTGCTAACCTTAGGTTAGGGTTCTGGCTGTTTAAGATGTTTTATGGGTTAACTTATCAGTCAGATGACACAATGTTCCTGAAGCAGCCTGATGTCCAGTCCAATATCCTGTCCAATGTTGCTTGCTTTTACTTCATGATAAATTAATATGGTGCCATGGTATGGTAGTCGGAAGCGATGTTGGCGTCACTTATGTTGTCATAAGCCCAATGTCAAGGTAACTGATAGTGACGTCCAATGTTACTTCTGGTTACCAAACCATCAGGCCTAAGTTGAGTAAAAGGAAGAAATGTTGGACAGGATGTGACTGTACAACAAGAGCTCCACATCACTGGGCAAGTAAGTTAACCCTCAAAATGCCTTTAACAACCCAATCTTATGGTTACGGTTATGTTTATGGTTAGAAAAAGGGTTAGAGATGTCTCAAACTAAAAAAAAAAAAGTATATATTCAGTCGAACTGAACAGTGCACCAGCTTTTATTTTTATTTTGGGAAGGTAGAAAAAACTGCAATTGTTTATTGGGATTTTTTTATGCTGTGTGGTATAAATGTGAATTCTTAAAAATATGGCATTACCAAATTAATATGTGCAAGACACAAAACACTGCCAGAACGGTACAAAAGATGTATACAATTATGAATTTGAGAAAATGTAGTCCAAAAGAGATTGCGTTTGCCCTGTAGACCGCTATCCCTTCACTTTGGTACTGTATACAACTGGATACTTTTTTATGGCATTCTGACGGATACCAGTGATGGAGGAACACAACATTATGTAAATGGTCTTTTACACTGTGAAGTCTTGGTGAGTCCTGTTATTTTCTGTTACAGCATGTTTTCTACATGGTTAAATCAAGTGACAACGATTTCCATGATTTAATTTTTTTCAGTCCAGTATCTAGTCAGTTAAGTACCTCTCCCTACTTAGATGTCAGTGGGTATGCAATTTAGCTCTTCCTACAGAGTTAAAAACTTGCATCGTTGACATCATAATTAGGGTTTTATACATCTTAACATTATCCAAGCCATATGACCAATATGTTCTGTTAGGCTACATTCACACGGCTTATCCACGGCGTAATTGCGAGGACGTATTTCGCCCGCAATTACGCCATGTGTTCGGCAGCAGGGGCGGGGTGGGGGGGGGGGCCAGCAGCCCACCTGCCCCATATACATTGATTATCCACGGCGCGTATCCCGCTGTGAATAATTGACATGTCACTTCTACAGCGAGCAGGGAGAGGAAACGGAATCCATAGTTCTCTATGAGAACTGTGGATTACCGTAATGACTGAGACGGATTTCAGCCATAATTCCCGCAGTACGGCGCGAATTATGGACTGAAATCCGTCCCAAAATAAGCCGTGTGAATGTAGCCTTAGCATCCAGCAAAGGGATAGTCATCAGTACATAATTATGTGATGATGTTTGAGTTTAATTCCTATACTGACTCTTAAGCGACTCATCAAAGTACTGCTTCATTGTTATGGCTAGTGTAGACTTTAACTCTGGACTAATAGGGGAGTGCAGGAAATTTATGTATGGTGCCATTCTAGTAAATGCAGGAACTACTAGCACGACTCTGAGCAAGCGGAATCTTACTTTTGTTCTGTTGTGAATCTTTAGCTTGTTTTAATACTTGAATCATGAGAGCAAAGCGAGCATAAAAAAATCTTATATCAGTCTGTGATTGGCTAGCATGAATTTTAACTGAAATAGAAATCAGATATTTGTGTTTTATTTCCTGAAGAATGGACAATGCTGATTGTTTAGCTATTACATATTAATGATTTGGATGTGAACGTCCTTGTATGCACGCAGGTTGGTGATGAGTATGCTTGTTCTAGACAACTAGACTGCTTACTACAGTACAACATATGATTGATTTATTTCTATATCCAATATGGCATTTCTCTACTCTGAAGTATTTGCTTAGTGATATGTGTTTGAATCCATTGGACATTTTCTTTATTCACGGTCATGTAATGGGTGCATAAACAAAGGAGAAATTTAAAATGTTAGGAAATATGTGTCTGCTGTCACTGGGAAAAACTGCAAAGAGGATGCGGAACAAAGATATCTTCAACATTGGTTCCAGAGGAGAATGTCTCCAATAGAGCCCGTACTGCAGTATATGGAGCCTGTACAGACATTCACTAAGGAGCTCCACAGGTCTCTGCTAGGCACTTTTTGATTATGTTAACCCCAAGTGCAAGTGTTTGTTACTCCCATAGGCTTGTGATGGTAAGGTAAGGAGCCTAGTAATGACCATGCTGATCACCTCTCTGAGGAAGATGATAAAACAAAAAATGCACACACAGTTCATTGTAATGCTAAATTCAAAATCGCTTTCATGTTTTGCAGTTACAGGGGACATATATGCAAATTCAGTAGGCTTGGTGGTTCCCATTAGGTTGCACAAGCATGCTGGGAATGGCTCACAGAGAAATAGTGGGCCCCTGGGCTTGGTGGACCCCCAAGGCATAACAGTGCTGGAGCTGTTTTTCAGGGAGAATTTCAGAAAAGAGAGGCAGAAAGCAAAAGTTCTAAGCAGTATTTTCAGTCATGTACAGTAGCTATAGAGATAGTCACTAGAATCAATACTGGGGGGCAATAAGATCCAACTCCACTGGTGGGCCCCAGAATCAACTCTACTGGTGGGCACTAAGATTTAACTACACTGTTGGGCCCCGGGCACCCCAGTCCAATACTGGGCACTAGTTACTGGGCATTAGTTACAATAATTGCAACTGGCAGGTAACAGTTTCAGTCTCCAGACCCTTGCACCAAAGGCTTCAATATATATCTCTGAGTTCTTATGACTATGTGATGTAAATGTCACTATATAAAATATAATCACAAAGTTTTTGTAAGAATTCTCTGCTATTATTGATGGGAATTTAGGACTTAACTTAAAAAAAATCTTATTAAAATATATCAGTCAGGAAAAGATTACAACACTTTTTGTATGGCTTTATCACTTCTTTGTAGTACCAAAAGGGGTGGTTTAGAACAATGGTAAATGCAGGACCATACTGACGACTCATGCTTCCCCTTTAATGTGCCTCTAAGAAATGCAGTAAAGACAATGGCCAGTCATGTGTTTTTCTTACAACCATATGAAAATGGAAGGTTTTCCTGAAAAGTTCCTATAATATCTAGATAGAATATTTAAACTTTGTGTGGATGTACAGAACAGATTATTTAGTAACTATCTTCTTTGTCATAATATTATATACAAATTATACCACTGAGGACATACTGTATAATAGTTCCATACAATGCACATAAAAGAGATGTCAAACAAGTGTGGTAATGGTAACCCTTTGTGTGCAGGGCTGTAACTCTCTTGGGACTTTGATGGTATTGCTACAGGCTTGGTGGTGATCATCTTGCTAGTAAAGAAATAAATAAAATGCACAGTTCTTTGAAATACAAACTTAGGACTGTGAAGACAAACTTGACTCATATCAAACAGAAATGCCCTCCCAGACTCTAACCTTAAAATTAGGAGACAGACATTGTTTTCTTTGTTTGGAGGGTGTTGGTGACAGCTGTTATAAATTTTTTGCTCAAACATAAGTAACAAATCAATGGCAATATAACCAACAACACTATGGGAGCTGAAGCGGTATTCCCAACACCGAACTCCTGGTGGGCAAGTCTGCCATCAACACCACCTTTTTCTTTTTAATCATAAGGTTAAAACTGCCATCTGTGGCTTTGAGTACATGTAAAATATAACAGAAAAAAATGTAGTCAAGTACAAAATACGAGGGAGCGAAGAGCAGAAGGGTTAGCAATTTCTCACCTTACCAGGAATGGCAGAAAAAAGAGGAATGGGGGAATGTAGCACACTTCTTTTATTAATAGGAGGTATACCATATTAGCACACAAAAGCAGTGGGGGGTAAGTGTGATGGGGGAAGGTTCCACAACTTTACTTCACCAGCTTCCCCTTTTCTCCTCCTAAACAAATGGTTACAGCCATGATACCATCATGCCCTCAACCCAAGCATCAAGTCCCCTTAGTTGTTTAGCTTGGACTGCCCTTCTCTAAAGTGATATGGTGTCCCACAGAACACTTTAAGCTTGACAGTTACAAGGAACATATATAGCAGCTCTGTATACTTTGTCTAGACCTGGTCTCTTGTCCAAAGTCTTTGTCTTCTTACCCAGTGTAAGATGTCAAGCAATCCCAGAGCTGAGCCACTGCCCCAAGGGCACTCAGTCTCTGTGCTACAGCAGCAATTCTCACTCTTGATAATTCTGCAGTTCTCTGCCATAGAAGCTGTCTCTCTCAGCTGCTCTCAATCTCACATCAAAGTCTCATCTTATGTCCAGGAGTTCTCACTCATGTTTCTGTCAGTAGGCCACTTCCAGTAACGCTGCTCTCTCTGTAACCTTACTCACAAAGGCTACCTGTCTGATCACTCACCAACCACTTCTGTCCACAGGACTCTTTAAAAACCCAACTTAACTATGCACTGGTGTAGCTAGAAATTATGCCACCCGGGGCAGCCCCTTTTTATAGACCACACCCTCACTTTTCAGGCCACACTTCTTTTTAAATTCCCCTCCAAATTCCCCTCCTTGCACCCATAAGTAAAAATTGCGACTTTAAAAAAATTTTAAGTTATGATAGTGATTTTATGTTATGATATTCTAAGAGCCAAAATGTTTTTACTTTTCTGTCAAGTTGGGCAATGTAACGGATTTTTGATTTGTGGAAAAAGTTTACATTTTTATTAGTATTATGTTGAGGTACATAAAATTTTTTATCACTTTGCATTCTGTTTTTTTGGAGGCTGGATGGTAATTCTTGGTTGGTTTTTATTTTTTCTTTACAGTATTCACTTATTGGATTGAATAACAACACTAATTTTATAGATTGGATTTTTATGGATGCAGCAATACCTCTTATGTGTGCTGTTTTAAAATAAAGTGAGTTAGGGGTTTTGTTTTTTTATAATTTTTTTTTTAAATTCTCTTTTATTTGCTCTTCACTTTTATATTTAGTTCCAATAGGTTACTAGACTATGCAATCACTTGAACTCTTGTATAATACATAGCAGCACCTTACTGTATTGCTACATATTATACTGTATGTGACAGGCATCTTATTAGACACTGTCTGGGGCTTCTATACATGGCAGACCAATGTATGTGTTTTCCTCTTACTTTATTTTATAGTTTATATGCTTCTATGAGTAAATTCTATCCAAATTACTCCAAGTGCAAGAAAACAAATCATCTAGAATGTCACAAAACATCCTAATAGAACAGCCAAATAACTTCAGGCCTTGCTAATCTCATATAAAATCATTGGTAAATACCCAATAGGCAGACTGGAAGGTTTGGGGTGCATGAGAATTAATGCAGAAATTGTTTTTGCTTGTCTTACAGTGAGATAGGATACTGAGTTTTCACAACTACACCTTAAATTCCCATACTTAAAACATGCACTGAAACATAATATAACATTTATACAGTTCCTGCTAAATACGAAGCATGGATTCCAGGTGGTCCATCTGAAATTTTTAAAATAAGGGTTGTTCTGCTATAACATATTTTATATATATATATATATATATATATATATATATATTATATATATATATATATATATATATATATAAGATTTTGCCATCAAAGCTGGTTCTGCCTAATATTAGTTTCTTCAATTTGGACAGAATGGTGATAGAAAGAGTGACCTACTTAAAATTGGTTCCTCTGATGGGCCCAACAAATTTTAGTCCAACACTGTACTCAGGTTTCCTTTTTTATAGTACTTTGATGCCAACACTGTCAAACTATTCAGTGTAGTAATATATAATCATTTGGACAATTTAGAAGGAGCAGAGTGGGGAACCTTATTTAAATACAGTACATTACAAAAGTGTGCACCCCCTCACATTTTTGTAAATATTGCATTAAATCTTTTCATGGGACAAAACTGAAGATATCAAACTTTGATACAATGTAAAGTAGTGAGTGTATAGCTTGTATAACAGTGTAGATTTGGTGTGCTCTCAAAATAACTCAATACACATCTATCAATGTTTAAACAGTAGGCAACAAAAGTGAGTACACCCCTAAGTGAAAATGCACTGCCTTAACTCTCTTGAACATGGAGCTCACTAGTGTTTCACAGATTGTCACTGGAATCCTCTTCCACTCCGCCATGATGACAACACAGATCTGGTGGATGCTAGAGACCTTGCACTCCTCCACCTTCCATTTGAGGCTGCCCCACAGATGCTCAATAGGTGTTAGGTCTGGAGACATGCTTGGCCAGTCCAGCAGCTTCATCCTCATTTAACAAGGCAGTGGTCATCTTGGAGCTGTGTTTGGGGTCGTTATCATGTTGGATTACTGCCATGTGGCCCAGTCTCTGAAGGGAGGAGAACATGCTCTGCTTCAGTCTCACAGTACATGTTGGCATTCATGGTTCCTTCAATGAACTGTAGCTTCCACAGCCAGCAGCACTAATACAGCCCGAAACCATGACACACCCACCACCATGCTTGACTGTAGGCAAGACACACTTCTTTTTGTACTCCTGGTTGCCGCCACACACTTGACACCATCTGAACCAAAAAAGTTTATCTTGGTCTCATCAGACCACAGGACATGCTTCCATTAATCCACCTCCTTATTCTGCTTGTCTTCAGAAAACTTTTTGCAGGTTTTCTTGTGCATCATCTTTAAAATAGGCTTCATTCTGGGACGACAGCAATGCAGGCCAATTTGATGCAGTGTGCAGCGTATTGTCTAAACACTAACAGGCTGATCCCCCCCACACACTCCACATACGTCTATCTTGAAAATACAATCTCTTGATATGATGCTGAGCATGTGCACTCAACTTTTTTGGCTGAGTGGCCAAGTGGAACCTGTCTTGTTAAACCGCTGTATAGTCTTGGCCACCGTGCTGCAGCTCAGTTCCAGGGTATTAGCAATCTTCTTATAGCCCAGGCCATCTTTATGTAGAGCAACAATTCTTATTTCCAGATCCTTAGAGAGTTTGCCATGAGATGCCATGCTGCACTTCCAGTGCCTAGCAAGAGAAAGTGTGAGAGCAATAACACCAAATGTAACATATCTGCTCCCCATTCACACCTGAGACATTGTTACACTAACCAGTCACATGACACCATGGAGGGAAAGTGACATATTGGTAACAACCTGACCATTTTCACTTAGGGGTGTAGTCACTTTTGTGGCAATCAGTTTAGACATTGATGGTTGTGTGTTGAGTTATTTTAAGGGCAAATCAAATTTAAACGGTTATACAAGCCGTACACTGACTACTTTACATTGTATCAAAGTGTCATATCTTCAGTGTTGTTCCAATACCTATCTATCTATCTATCTATCTATCTATCTATCTATCTATCTATCTATCTATCTATCTATCTATCGATCTCTACATCCCACATTGCATATTCAGATATAATAATTTGTGTAGATGGTATGCACTTTATTTCAGTTATAGCAGGATTAATGCCTACAAGGTATGAAAACCTTCCACATACTCTGATGTGAAGTTGTCACTTTTAAACTGACATGTTCTCTCTCCCATTTTTTTCTATGCTCATGATTAGAATAGTTCTGTTCCTTCCTGCCATCTGCTCTGTACATCTGGACTCAGATCTGCAATTTGGCATTTCTTCCAATTTCAACTGTGGCCCCCATGTAATCTGTCAATGCGGTTCTTCTGGAATCCAGTGGGAAATTAAGAGAATTTTCTTGTCATGCCATGTAAAAAATGACATTATCTTGAAACCTATTGCCAGATTTTCTAGTATTGTGAAAAGCAGCTGATTTTTATGTGCTTATAGATTACTTATAAAAACATTTTATTAATCTTATACATGTTGATTAGTAATGCAGGTCATAAATAGTGTTGCTCAAATCTGTTTGGTTGCCTGTCCCTGTTTGATTCTACACTGGTTCAACTGAACTTAAAAATTTAGGTTTGATATGTCCTGCACACAAATTTTTTCACTCTGGCCTTAACACTAACTGTAAGGCCATGTTCACACGCCTTAAAATGGGCCGTATTTCGGTCCGTAATTACGCGCCGGAGTGCGCAAATTACGGGCTGAAAACGGCCCATTCATTACGGTAATCCACAGTTCTCATAGAGAACTATGGATTACGTCTCCTCTCCCTGCTTGGCGACTACGCCGAGGGGGGAGATAAGTGACATGTGAATTACCAGCGGCGTATACGCGCCGCTGGTAATGCAAGTCTATGGGCCGGCGAAGTGCCATCCCCCCGCTCCTTCCCCCGCCCCCGGCCACACGCCGTAATTGCGGGGCGTAATTACGTCCCGCAGTTAAGCCTTGTGAACATAGCCTAATCTTAATTATAAATGTAAACCTTAAAGGAGTTGTCTCATTACAAGCTTTCAGCCTACTTCAATGCTTCTGGCAGCAAAGGATTTTTTAATTCAGGGGCATGCTTCTTGTCTGCCTCTTCTCCTCCCTCTTCCCCCCTCCCCTCAGCACACAGAAAGCTCTCCTCCATAACTTCTATACAGCAGAGGGAGGGCGAGGGGGTTTGCTGCCAGAGTTAACCCTATGTGTGACTGCCTAGGTCTGCTGCTCACTGCTAGATCAGCTGCACTGTCATCTCCACAGAGTCAGGGGACAGGAGAGGGCTGATCTATGAGTGTGGAGAGGTCTGTGAAGCTGTGTATGCTAATAGCAGAGCAGGGGGGATGTAAGTGTTCCTATACCCCCTGCTTAGCATACAAATCTCCATCTCAAGCAACAACACACAAACCCTGTCAGAACAGACACAGGGCAGCTGTGAAGTGAGTTACTATAATCAGGATGTGTCACTAATATAGCAGAGCATGAACCGTTCACATGCCCCCTGATCTGTTCTATTAGTATAGTCAGAGCTCCACAGACACATCATGATTATAGTAACACACTTCACTGCTGTCACATTGTACTGACCACAGATCAGCCTCATCTCTGCTCTCCTCAATCTGTGTAGAGAGCAGGAGGGAGCAGGCACACACAGGGTTAATCCAGCTCCACAGACACAGAAGCAAGAGCCCTCCTCCTCCCTCCACTACAGAAGCATACTGTTTGGGAGGGGCTCTGTGCTCTGACCTGTATTCAGAAGCTGATGAGTCACCAGCACTGACAGCTAGTGAGA
>JAODAL010018082.1:45000-75772 GCA_025379985.1 Phyllomedusa bahiana
ACGCGCTCGGGAAGACAGGGCTCACCTACTTGCTGTCTTGCACTAGGTATGACATGTTCTGTTGATATTGTTTGTAAACCTGTTATATGCATATAGTTTTTCTTGTATGGCTTTAGTATGATGTTTATAGAGTTCACTTCACTTGAATTTACATTACTATTGCTAGTGATTATGCTTTGTAGTTTAGATACTTTCTTTACTCTTTCAATCACTTTGCATATATTACTCATGTCAGCAGACATCTATATTACATCTTCTTTAGATAGCAATTAATAGGGAACTCCTGTTTAATTATCGGTGACTCCTTTTTGTACCTCTATTACTGTATTTTTAAAATTTTGTGAAATAAAGATTTTTTTATATTTGATCATATACTCTCTTTGTATTTCTGCTTTGCATACTATGTCTTTGAGAGTGATCTTGATATGAAAGGGGGCCAGACACTTTATGGGCTCAGCCTTATGAGCACTTGGGGCAATGTATTATTTTGGTTGATACTCACATAAGTAAGTACATCCTTTAGTGAAAGTGTCACTGTCAAAAGGAATATCACAGGTCAGTCAATAATTACACTTTAAGAATATTTAGGGTCTGCTAATCTCTAAATCCAGTTACAGTACCTTTTCTTATTTTAGTTAATATAAATATGACCTTGACCATTATCACTGGATTCTTGGGCTTAGTTAATTTATAAAACATGTGCACTAACATGGTGGTGTGTGTGTGCACTAACATGGTGATGTGTGTGTGCACTAACATGGTGATGTGTGTCCTTCTTCTCACTAATAAGTATGAAATACTAAATTATTATTTATATAAAATTATTATTTCACATTGCTATTATATTGAAAACAGATTACATACCACTGTACACATATTATGATCAAATGGTGAGCTCACCGGTGCAGCCACTTATTGGCTGCTGCAGTCACATGCCACTGCCAGACATCACTGTTTGGAAGCAAGATGTCTGTATGGTAAAGTGGCATGTGACTGCTGCAGCCAATTAGCAGATGCACCGGTGACGTCATCATTCGGAAGAAGTGAGAAAAAAACACAAGACTGGCAGAGAGTGAGGACAGTGCAGCACTGGATTCAAAATGAGGGGAATGGAGAGTAATTTTTTTTAATTTTAAATGGGGCTTAGCATGAAAAAAAATAAAAATGTTAAAAAAAATAGGTGGACAACGGATTCCCTAAAAGGTTACAATGACTGAAAATTACTGAGAAACAAAACACTTTAATATTTTTTCCTTTTAAGCAATACATAATATAGACGCATATATTGTAGAAAAATAATTTATGCACATTATAGAAACACCACATATTATTTCATGTGTCATAAGTCATATGTTTTCATGAAAGAGGTTTTCCCACTACAAAGATTAGCTTTCATCATGACAAACCAGTTAAATTAAGACTTTATCTAAATACATTGGTCAATAGTTTTCACTTTAGTCATGAGATAAGAGACATTGTATGTGCTTTTGAGGTTTCTATGGTTATCTGATTATAGCAGATAGCTTAAAGAAGTGAATTATCTCAACCCACGGAGGGACAGAGCATCCAGATAAAACTAATTATCTCTAACAAGATTACAGATAAGCAACTGTTTTTAGTCCTCACAGCACATGTACCTTGTGTTTACTAAAGAATAGCTCTCCTGCAATTGTCAGTATAACAGTTCAGCTACATACAGAGAGACTAGATATGCTAATCACTGCTACAGAACCACCCACAGCCTGGGGAGACAGAGTGAGAGTAAAGCTGCTTGTGAATCAGTGAAACAGCCTATTGGGAAAACTCCATTTCATCTATGGTATATAAATTAGTTTGTATTCTTTGAATTCATCAAAAATTAACATGGTTGACCAATCCAATCTGTGGCAGCCTCTTAATGTACATTCCTGTGGCTAGTAATTGTGGGTAAGTGATGCACCTAATGAAAACTCTCCATAGCACTGACACTAAGAGATGTGCATATTTATCGGACTTTCCATACATCAATCAGGAGGGGTTGGGCCTGGGTGTCCGGAAAAATCTCTCTCTGCCACCTTGATGTGGATTTAATTTTAAGGGCTAACATTGCTGTACAGCTGAATCTCACACTCTGCCCTCTCTTAGGCAGTGTTCACATCTGTGTTGTGCTTTCTGCTGTTCTTCTCCATTTGGGAAAGAAATAATAATAATCTTTATTTATTTAGTGGCAACATATTCTGCAGCACTTTACAATTTAGAAGGTATAAGTACAGACCAAATAAAACATTACACAGTAAAAAGCTACTTACTTATCAAACACAAGGTTATTAGGACTCTGCTTGCTAGAGCTCACAATCTATTAGGGTGTATGGGTGAGACAAAGGGTGAGAAGTGCTCAGTTTTCATATTGTTCCAGCAATGTTACGTAAATATGGGGTGGTTTACATAAAAAGTGGATGAACCTGCCACCCAGACCGTACATCTATAAACAGATAAGTGCTTGTGAGTGCCCAAGTGCAGAAGTGTGTGTGACTGGAAGCGGGAGGTTAGCTTGGTAGGCCTGCCTGAGAAGATGTATTCTCAAAGCACACTTAAAACTATGAGGGTTATGAATTTTCCTTATCATACAGAGTAGCATGTTTCAGAGAACTGGTGCAGCACATGAAAAATCTTGGAGATGGGCATGGGAGGTTTGGGTGATTGAGGCATTTAATCTAAGATCATCAGCAGAGTGGGGATACTGGGTAGGGTGTTAGACAGAGATGAGGGAGGAGATGTAGGGGGGTACAGCGCTGTGGAGAGCTTTATGGGTGAGAGTAAATAGTTTCTGTTGTATACAGTACTGAATGGGCAACCAGTGCAGTGACTGACATAGGTTAGAAGCATACATATAGCGGCTGGAAAGAGAGATGTGCCTGGCTGTTGCATTTAGGACAGATTGGAGAGGGAAGATTTTACAGAGAGGGAGACCGAAAAGCAGGGAGTTATAGTAGTCAATACGAGAAAGAATAAGAGCAAGAATAAGAGTTGTTTTCACCGTTAGAAAAGGACAAATTCTGGAGATGTTCTTGAGGTGCAGGTGACAAGAATGGGCAAGGGATTGGATATAGGGAGTGAAGGACAAATCAAAATCTACTATAACGCCAAGACAGCAGGCCTTCTGCCTAGGAGTTACATATACTGTAACAGAAATAGCAGGGTGGGGTCAGTTAGTAGACTATAGGATAGCAAAACATCAGTTTTTATTTAGAGTTTTAGTTTCAGATGGAGGGAGGACATGATGTCAAGACAGCGGCCAGACAGTCACTGGTGTTTTGTAGCAGGGCAGGAGTGATGTCACGGGAAGAGGTGTATAATTGAGTGTCATCAGCGTAGAGATGGTACTGAAAGCCAAAAGTGCTCATGGTTTGTCCAATAGTGACTGTATAGAGCGAAAAGAGAAGAGGGCCTTTACCTGATCCCTGAGAAACCTCAACAGCAAGAGAAAGAGGAGAGGAGCTAGAAATGGAAAATAAGACACTAAAGGAGTGGTCAAAGAGGTAGGATGAGAACCAAGAGAGAGCAGTGTCCTGGAGGCCAATAGCAGTTAACATACTGGGGAGAAGCTGGTGATCAATAAACTGATGCCTATTCATTTCTATGGAGTCTTTAAGCTTTCAGTTTGCATCACTTTGTCTTTGCTGTGTCTGGTATCAGTTTTTTCAACCGAAGAAATAGTGTAGTCTGCTGTGCTATATTTTTTCGTTAAAAAATGGATATCTGATGGAAAGGACCATTCAGTTTTATTTTTTTACATTGAAGTCAGTGGTGAATGGACATAAACGGATAGTTATAAGTTTGAATTAGCTCGTACATCAGTTAACGGATTGTTTTTTTTTTTTCGTTTTTTTCACAGTGGAAGACCCAACATAGATATGAGCCAGGCCTTACTGTAGTTAATAAACAAATACCTAAAACAGTCCCCAAACCTAGATACAACAATGCTGCCAAACATTATTGAATATTGAAAAGTGAGTGATAAGTCCTAATAGCACACTCACACACACACAGTACTCATGATACCAAGTGCTTTCTAGTGAAACAGGTAACATGAAGAAGTCGCAACTAATGCTATAAACAGATACTTGGAGGTTTTTTTTGTTCTATAGGTCATTAAGACATCTACTAAAGTATTAGACTTTAGAATATGAAAATATGAAGATGTAGTGAATATTAAAGAACATGTTGTACATAAAATGTGCTGAAACAGTCTCTAAAGGTTCTAAAGCTGGAAATGCTTAGCAATTCTGTATAAGAAAATCCTTTTTTCTGCTTTTATGAACATGAGCAAAAAGGGTAGAGAGATCCATTTATTTACTATGTCAACGTAGTGTGAGACAACCATTATTTTTATACATTCCAGCATTTCAGTGGCTTTTCTTCTCCTTAGATCAGTGCATGGGAGTCACTTCAGTTATTGTGCATAGTGCCACCTAAACCTTTTTTGGGCCTTTTGCATTGTTATTTGTACTTCAGAGCCACTGCACAACCAAATGTTAATTATAGTACAAGAGACAGGGGCATTTACATAACACAGTTTGGAAGACAGTTCAGGGTCTGTGTTTGTGAATATGTTGACCCATTTATCATATTGTTTCCAGTGTAGGATTAATGAAAGAGTCAAAATATTTTAAAGCACCCCTGAAAGGTTGGCCTTACTGCATTGAGGTTAGACAATCTTACTTAAGTACATGTGCAGCCAACTGTTCAGTAACAATAAGAGCCCTCGTTCTCAGGGTCTTTGAAGGGAACATTAAAATATACACTTTGAGCATTATACATATGTCACAAATGGAAAAAATAATCTGAAATAATGTGAGCACAGCGTTCCAAAAGTAAGCTAATTACATATTTTACTGTTTGTGTCACAGAGGCAAAAGCAGGGTTCTTTGCCTGTGTAACTATATTACTACAAACACACTGTATTAAAAGGACAAAACAGTTACACCCAGGGTGTAACTTTGGTTCAAAAAGTGGGGGGACAAATTTTCCCTCTCATCCCCCCTATTTTCCTAATCCCCGCTTCCCTCCTTCACTCCCTTTCCTTTCACTTCCCCTCCCCTTTCCTGCGTAGCTCCCCCAGCAGGTCGGCGAGTTTTAGGGAAAACATTTTTGGTGAAATCCAAGGCTAATGGCTCTGAAATTTACTGAATTTTTAGAGCCGGACTGGGAAAAAAAAGCAGCCCGCAATGAAACCACACCAGCCCCCCTATAAATTACCCCTCTAATGGAAAAAAAAAAAAAAAAAATTGTTCACAATGCAGCAAATTTCGTTTTAACATCCCCCCCCCTCACTGTCCCATTAAATTTTTTTAACCCCAACAAATGGGAAAATAAAAGAACCCAATCTACGTCCCCCCTGGGAATCATTTATTCACATATTGTACCCCAAAATTTTATTTTTTTGCATACCATACACCAGAAATGAAATCACTTACTGCACCCCCAAAAATTAAATTTAAATTTTACACATTTAGACACAAAAATTAAAATTTACAAGCACCTTAGAAATGAAGCACATTGTACACAAGAAATAATTTAAAAATTTAATTACCCCAAAAATGTTTGATTTCTCATGTACCCCAAAACAAAATTACAGTCGTACCCCAGAGATTACATTTCACATTGTACCCCAGGATTACGTACACCATACCCCCGAGATTACATACCATTTTCCCCAAGATTACATTACACTAGTACCCCAGTTAAAATTACCCTTTCCCCAGAGATTTCATACACACCGTATCCCAGGGATTACTTCCACTATACCCCCGAGATTTGGTTTTTACATTTTCCGCAAGATTTTCGTTACACACTTTCCCCCAAAATTCTAAATTTCACACGTACCCCAAATTAAATTTTCACACTGTACCCCAGCGATTACTTTTACAATGTACCCAAATTTCCAAATTTTCACACTGTAACCCCCGAGATTAAAATTACAAACAATCACGAAACAAATATTCACTGTACCCCAGAGTTTTCCACTTTAACACCATACATCAATTTACATTACCACTGAACCCTAGAATATACATTTCTCACGTACTCCAAGATTTCATTACCCCGTACCCCAAATTACACATTACACCTTACCCAGAAATTAACACATTTCACACAAACCCAATTTTTAAATCTGGTGTATGGTGTGTAATGTAAAATTTCGGATTTAAAAGTGTAATGTTAAAGATTACTCACTTACCCAAGATTACTACATTACCCACTGTACCCCAGATTATTTTACAACCAACCCCAAAATTTCTGCATTATTCACCATCCCCAGAGATTATTACATTTCACACTTTATCCAGAGAAATTTAAATTTCCCCCCTTACCCCAGGATTTTACATTTCACATCTTACTCCCCAAAAATTACTACATTTCAACACCAAAAACCAGATTGAATACGGGGTATGGGGTGTAATGTAAAAAATTTTTTGATAAGATGTGTAAGTGTAAAGATTACTCACGTACCCCCAAAGATTACTACATTACCCCCTTACCCCAAAATTATTACACACCATACCCCAATATTACGCTATTCACCCTACCCCAAATTATTACATTACACCTTACCACAAAACTACTTAGACAAGGACCCCCTAAAAACGCGTGGATAACACAATATTAACATGACACGCACACTTAGGCTATTTACATGATGGTTTTTTCGGACGACATTTTATTTGCCCTTTTTGGGAAATCCACCTTGCAAAACAAATTTCCGAGGCAAAACTCAGACTCACTGAGGCGATTTCTTCCTCCATCCTTTAAGCGTTTTGCGTAAAACAACTCGAAGAATTCTTTTTTAGGGGGCCCGACAACACCCGAAAAACTCAAATAAAAACATCTAAACAACACACGGGTTTTTCATAGGGGAAATGTAAATCATTTCCTACAGATTGGACAAAAGATTCTGAGGCAGATCCACACGAATCCCCCCAGAATACAATCATATCTTCGCATGAATTCCCTTAAATTGTTCACACGGCTTCACACGGCAAAAGCAGGGTGTAGTTGCCCTTACTATATGCTGGGCGTTTTAGAAGTACGGGTTGGGGCCAGCCCATTCACTTTATTTTCCCCGGGGCGAATCAGGGAAAAACTACTGGGTAACACATGGGGTACAGTAAATACACATCTCACCTAACAATACCTACCCCCCACATGCAACACAATGCCTGGGACCCTTGTCCCCCCCCCTTTCCGGTCCCTGTAGTTTTGGCTAGTCGCAATGGGGCTGGGATAGGGGGAAATGGGTTTCATGGGGTAGAAAGATAAAAAGCCCCAGAACAGAGTTTGGGGTGGACTGGACAGCGTTCTGATGGTGAAGCACCCCCGCTGAAAACCTGCTCTACCAATCCGCCTGCTCTGACTCTGCCGATACTTGAGGCTGCTACCTACTCTGTTTCATAAAATGCACAGAAAAAAGGAGCAAAGGGTTTTAAATTCTTCCACCTCGTGCCTGCCCTCCCCCCCCTACCATATTCTCATCTTTCATATAAATTTTTTTTTTTAATGGCTAAAAAAGTGAGGGGGACCGTCCCCCACCCAGAAAAAAGTGGGGGGGACCAGTCCCCTCCGTACCCCCCTAAAGTTACACCTATGGTTACACCTGTGTTTACTGGTACAGGAAAGCTGTTTTAACTGACCAGCTTAAGGACACTGAGTTACCAACAGCACATAGTCATTATGTATATAGTCATATTATAATGACCTATGTGCTGTATGTGTAACTACAGATGTCCTTATGCTGTGTCAGTTATACAGCTTTCTGTACAGTAAACACAGGTGTAACATAGGTGTAACTTTAGGGGGGTACGGAGGGGATGGTCCCCCCACTTTTATTTATATATATATATATAGTTGCAGCCAGAAGTTTACATACACTATATAAAGAAACACATATGCATGTTTTTCTCATTATCTGACATAAAAACTGAACAAACCATAGACCCGTTTTAGGTCAATTTCCAAAACCTTAGACCCGTTTTAGGTCAATTAGGCTTACCAAAATTATTTATACTTACCAAATGCCAGAATAAGGAAAGAGAGATAATTTTTTAAAGGCATTTTTATTACTTTGCATGCATTTGATCAGTATTTGGTAGCATTGCCCTTAAACTATATGACTTGAGTCAAACATTTTGGATATCCTTTCACAAGCTTCTCAAAAATTGTTGGTAGGAATTTTGGCCCATTCCTCCTGACAAAACTGGTGTAACTGAGCCATGTTTGTAGGTCGTCTTGCTCGCACCTGCCTTTTCAGCTTTGCCGATACATTTTCAATAAGATTGAGATCAGGGCTTTGTGATGGCCCCTCCAAAACATTGAGAAAGCCACTTTGTAACCAGTTTAGCAGTATGCTTCGGGTCATTGTTCATTTGGAAGGTCCATTTCCACCCAAACTTTAACTTTCTGGCTGATATATTAAGATGTTGCTTCAGTATTGCCAAATAATTTTCTTTCCTCATGATGTCATCTATTTTGTAAAGTGCACCAGTCCCTCTTGTAGCTAAAAACTCCCACCAAATGATACTGCAACCCCCATGTTTCACAGTTGGAATGGTGTTCTTAAGCTTCCAAACTTCTCCCTTTTTCCTACAAACGTAATGATGGTCAATATGGCCAAACAGTTCAATTTTAGTTTTGTCAGATCACAGAGCATGTCTCTAAAAATATAGGCCTTTGTTCCTGTGTGCATTTGCAAACATTAATCTGGCTTTAATATGTTTCTTTTGAAGTAATGACTTCTTCCTGGCAGAGTGATCTTTCAGCCCATGTTGATATAGTACTTGTTTCACTGTGGATAATAGCACAATCTTACCAGCTCCTGCTAGCATCTTCACAAGGTCTTTTGCTTTTGTTCTTGGGTTGATATGCACATGTCAGACCAAAGCACTCTCATCTCTGAGACACAGAACCCATCTCCTTCCTGAGCAGTATAAAGGCTGGACATTCCCATCTTGTTCGTACTTGTATATAATTGTTTGTACAGATGAACGAGACCCCATCTGGTATCTGGAAATTGCAACCAAGAATGATCCAGAGTTGTGCAACTCCACAATTCTCTTCCTGATATCTTGGCTGATTTCTTTAGACTTTCTCATGATGTTACACACCAAAGCAGTATGTTTCTGGTGTGCATTAAAATACAAAATTAACTCAGATGTTGCCAATAAACCTATCAGAAGCTTCCAAAGACATGACATCATTATATATAGCTCCCTCCCTCTGACTTCCCTTAGCTGTCGCGGTTGCAAGTGACCACGGCATCTAAGGTTTTAATCGACTGCAACTTTCCTGAAGTCCAACTGCGCACAAGGGTTACTGGTGCTATAATGCCTTAATGCTATTTTATCTAGTTAGGTTCCTTCATGTGTCACGTGATCGTAAGTTGTAGGTAAATCTTTAGATGTTTTCATTTTACATCCAGTCTGATTTCCCTGTGAATCTCAGTCTTATACATAATTTTATAACTGCATGAAATATGTGTGAACTTTAAGTTAATTATATATGCAAACAAATATGAGTCAAAATCAGTACAAGCAAGGTTCCAGTATCTTCTGTCCAAAGTGGTAACTTTCTCATTATACAGCTACTGGACTTAAGAACAATGCAACTTCTTTAACTGAAAAATCATTTGAAAGTAAAATATAGTGAACAAGATCCGTAGTTTAATTCCAAAGTCACAAATGTAACAAGAGTGAGATTTCTTACATCTGTTGCATAGTTTTCCAAATTGGGCATATTAATATTAATTTTAACAAGATTATTTTAGTAAATTTACCCCAGTGTATTTAACATACACAGTCAAACATATTTGAATGTTCAGAAAACTAACAACATAACATTTCTATAGTGGCTTCTAACCATTTTCAATGTGCTTAAAATTTTGTGATTAGCATTTTGATATTTTTGCTGTGTTTGATTGAAGGCTAATATGTCAGATCTTAACATTTTACTTTATTGAATGAATATGTTACAATTTTTATTTCCCCTTTATATTTAAGATATCCTTCAGTGATGTCATGAGGAACAAGGCAAGGCTGTCAATTACAGGAATTGCTGGAGAAAATGGACGTGTTATGACACCAGAATTTCCAAAAGCAGTGCATGCAGTGAGTCCTGGCATGAGAATGAATGTCAGTGTGACTGATCTCTCGTGATTGATAAGAACCTTTTGAGTGCCTTACACAATGGTCTTTCTTGTGCGTTTATTGTCAACGTGGTGAAAGAGGCATCCAATATCTTGAAGACTTTTTTTTTCTGAACAAGAATTCTATAATCTCTGTGGATTTCATCTTGAATAACAAAACGGATGCTTGGTTGGAATTAAAAGGGAAACAAAAATATAAAGCATAAACACAACTCAATTTTCTACACTTATTCAAGATGAAGCTTGACTGACATGCACAGCTAAAATTGGAAGATCTGTTTAATCTGATTTAAATCGTTGTACAGGCAACACACCAGTTTCTGAAGCCACCGTTGTTAGTCTCTTGATTCATATGACTTAAGCACACTTGACATCAATTGCATCAAGATGTGACATTTTATAAGATAAAAAGAGAAAAATAAAACATTAAACATGGAAAAAATATTTTTTGGTATTTTCGAAAAAAGGAAACAATGGCTTTTCAATAAATTGCTTCCATTCTGGTTGTAAATATATAAAAGGTACTATAAGAGGAACATAAGGGTTACATCATTAGATGCATATTTTTAAAGCCAAATATACATTTGCTGAAGAGAAATGAAGCCTATATAAAACAATGGGGTTGTGTAACAAAGTATTATTATTATTGATTAAAGCAAATCAGTTCTGTATATTCTAATCTATAACATTGATGTTACATTCAGAACACTTGATAATGCTCAGTATTGAAAATAAAAAAATGTTGTTTCCTATGGTTTTATCTCCAGAATGAGCGTTTACCATTGAAGTTTGATCAGTTTATCTTCTGTCATGAGTTCATTTCAGTAATCTCAAACAGTTGTTAAAATCATCTGAAGGTAATCTTAGTAATACATGAAAGCTTTGATTTGCTGTAATATTGTTTAAAAAAGTGGTGCGATGACATCCACAAAACTGATATTACCCTTCCAGACATTGCTTTAAACACCTGGAACTCTACGCCTTGGGGAACCCTGTGCTTAACATATAAGCATAGGAAACCTTCTCAATAATGTAGTTATAGAGACTCTGTCACCTATAACCTCTTTCTCCTCCTAAACTACAGTAATCAGTAAGTAATAGCTTTAAAAGACACTCCTGATTCCAAATCTGTAAATTGTATCTTTCTATTCACCTGCATTCCCCTGTTATGCATTGGCATGTAATAAACAATCTGTTGACTTACAGACAGAAAAGTAGGTGAGTAAAAACATAAAATGTACACATTCAAAATCAACATATTTTAAGCTATTCTGTAAAAATGTTGTTTGATGGAGGTGAGGTTGGAGGTCACAGGATAACCCATTGACTCTAAATTCCAGTAGTAATCTAAGTTAGTGGTGTAACAGTACTTAGTACTGGCATCAGACTTGGGACTTTTTCATTAAAAAAATCTGAGATTTTTAAAAAATTGTCTCAAGTAAGATATATAAAGATGATATACAGTGACCTCCCCATATATTAGTTGCTGATTTACTAATTAAGTTAAATGAAATCTGTCAGAAAATGACCTATTGTTTATATTGCTTTTATTTTGTACATTTATTATTTTATTGGTTCTGTGTTTTCTCTCCATTTTCCATGTCACTGTCCATATTTAAACAATCCTGAAATACTACATTTTCCACTTAATTGAGTCTAGCAATAGGCTGACAGTTCTTTTTTATTAGAGATTAGCCTCATCATCATGTTAGGCAGAATTATAATGAAAGGTAACACCACATTAGCAGCAGCTCAGCACACTGGTGGCCGTCATGATTCTGTACTGAAAACAGTATACAAAAATATACAATGAGAAATTACAAAAAATATAAAAAAGAATATGTTTCAGTTATAGTTTTCATTAATAAAAAATAAGTGATATTTTTACATATGAAAATAGAACATTCTGTCAAATTTAACAGAAACTGAATGCTGCTATATTCTCACTGTTAAATTAACAGACACCAGAGGAATTTTTTATTATAAGTTGTTGAGGGTCATCGGGCATCATGAGGCTACCTCTACACAGCAGTAATTTACTGGCTAATTTTCAAGCGGATTTGGTATTTAGAATCCACAAAAATACGACTGTAAGAAAGTGACAAAAATTGCAACAAAAATGAAAACTGAGTGTAAAATACTAGTCGAATTCTGCTTAGAATCAGACCAGTATTTTTCCTTGCCTTGTACAGTGGGTACAGAAAGTATTCAGACCCCTTTAAATTTTTCACTCTTTCTTTCATTGCAGCCACTTGGTAAGATCAAAAAAGTCATGAAAGAAAAAAACAGAATTGTAGATATTTTTGCAAATTTATTAAACAAGAAAAACTGAAATATCACATGGTCTTAAGTATTCAGACTCTTTGCTCAGTATTGGGTAGAAGCACCCTTTTGAGCAAGTATAGCCATGAGTCTTCTTGGGTATGATGCAACAAGTTTTTCACACCTGGATTTGGAGATCCTCTGGCATTCTTCCTTGCAGATCCTCTCCAGTTCCCTCAGGTTGGATGGTGAACGTTGGTGGACAGCCATTTTCAAGTCTCTCCAGAGATGCTCAGTTGGATTTAGTTCAGGGCTCTGGCTGGCCCAGTCAAGAATTGGCACAGAGTTGTTCTAAAGCCATTGCTTTGTTATTTTAGCTATGTGCTTAGGGTCATTGTCTTGTTGGAAGAAGAACCTTCGGCCCATTTTCAGGCCCAGAGCACTATGAAAGAGGTTTTCATTCAGGATATCTCTGTATGTTGCCGCATTCATCTTTTCTTCAATTGCAACCAGTCGTCCTGTCCCTGCAGCTGAAAAACACCCCCATAGCATGATGCTGCCACCACCATGTTTCACTGTTGGGATTGTATTGGGCAAGTGATGAGCAGTGCCTGGTTTTCTCCACACATACTGCTTAGAATTAACACCAAAAAGTTCAATCTTTGTCTCATCAAACCAGAGAATCTTATTTCTCATAGTCTGGGAGTCCTTCATGTGTTTTTCTGCAAACTGTATGAGGGCTTTCATATGTCTTGCACTGAGTAGAGGCTTCCATCGGCACAGTCTGCCATAGAGCTCCGACTGGTGGAGGGCTGCATTGATAGTTGACTTTATGGAATGTTCTCCCATCTCCCTACTGCATCTCTGGAGCTCAGCCACAGTGATCTTGGGATTCTTTTTTACTTCTCTCACCAAGGCTCTGCTCCCACGATTGCTTAGTTTGGCTGGACGGCCAGCTCAAGGAAGACCTGGCCATCCAGGTCTTCCCAAACTTTTTCCATTTTAGGATTATGGAGCCCACTGTGCTCTTAGTTCTGCAGAAATTCTTTTGTAACCTTGGACAAATCTGTGCCTTGCCACAATTCTGTCTCTGAGCTCCTTGGGCAGTTCCTTAGACCTTATGATTCTCATGTGCTCTGACATGCACTGTGAGCTGCAACGTCTTATATAGACAGGTGTGTGCCTTTCCTAATCAAGTCCAATAAATGTAATTAAACAGCTGGATTCCAATGAAAGTAGAACAATCTCAAGGAGGATCAGAAGGAAATGGACAGTATGTGAGTTAAATATGAGTGTCACAGCAAAGGGTCTGAATACTTATGACCATGTGATATTTCAGTTTTTCTTGTTTAATAAATTTGCAAAAATATCTACATTTTTTTTCTTTCAAGATGGGGGGGTGCATTGGGGTGAGTGTACATTAATGAGCAAAAAATTAACTTTTTTGATCTTAACAAATGGCTGCAATGAAACAAAAAGTGAAAAAGGGGTCTGAATACTTTCCATACCCACTGTAGATGTAGCCTTAGTGTCGCTTTAAAAGTAAGGATTTAGTAAAAATATTTCCATTTTCTACCAGAAATCTTTATAGACGGTAACTTTTGAAATGTTTTACTCCCTGTGCATTAGTACTTTATTTCTTGGTGTTATACTTTAGAATATCTACTAGAACCAGCAGCAAAATATATATTGTTTTTTAAGAAATGCTACAAACAGGTTAATTAATCAATTATTTTATCATCTCAATTGTCTGTGAATTTTTGCAAACCCATGAATTACAAGTATAGAAGCAACTAAATTATTTAAAATCCTCAACCTGACTGCATTTGCAGTACACTTACTGTAGGATATCCGAAGCCAGAAATAAGAAACTTTTTGCAGCATCCCATATGAATCATTCAAACTGCTAGTATTTTTTCATTAATGTGTCACTTTTAGATAAAATGCTCCAAAGGTAATCAGTCCATTCATTTATTTTCTGAAATGTGTGTTTTTTAAGACACTCGTCAGATAAAGCACACTCAGTTTATCATTACAAATGTATCCTATAATTTATTCATGTAACATTATGTGTCAGAAAGTGATGCGGGTAAGGCTATGTTCACACGGCTTAAAATGGGACGTATTTCAGTCCGTAATTCAGTCCGTACTGCTCGAATTATATCTGGAACACGTCCCAGTCATTACGGTAATCCACAGTTCTCATAGAGAACTATGGATTACGTCTCCTCTCCCTGCTCGACGAATCCGCCGCGGGGGAAATAAGGGACATGTCATTTACTAGCGGCGTATACGCGCCGCTAGTAATGATAGTCTATGGGCCAGCGAGGTGCCGGCCCCCCACTCCCACCCCCCCCCTTGCCCTCGTCCAAACGGCGTAATTGCGGGGCGTAATTACGCCCCACAAATAAGCCGTGTGAACATAGCCTAAAACAGACAGGACACACTCACATAAACAAACAGCACAGATACTAACTTTTCTGTTGTCAAATCTGAAAGGAGTTGTAAATTCTTTATTTGCTTCAGCCCAGTTTAGATATTAGTAAGAAGATTTCTAATATTCTAAATACAAACAATACACCACTCTCACTCAGTATTATCTTAAGTATGCCATTTTTATGTACATATTTATTACTAATATCTGGGTATTTTTCTAAAGTGCCATATCTAAAGTATTTAGAAATGTGTAACGCCCTTTTACTCTGCCATCTCTGTTAAGTCAAAGGTAAACAATCATACAAAAAGCACAGACATACAAAGATCCAACCACATGGATGTATATACATTGTAAAACTGATGTCATATCTGACATTCAAGCCACATAAACGGTATTCAGTAGTTAAAACATTTTTGCTCTTCTTCTAGATCCTTTCATGGACAAATTTAAATAACTGTCTTTAAGTGGGGATAGATGAGCACTGAGGCACCCATCTGAAATGACATTCTGATTTTAGCTGGGAAACAAAACTTGAGGGCAAAAAACGAAAGTATGGGGAATCTTGGGCATAAGTAGTATATATTATAGGATAGAGGGAGGAATGGAAACAAATGATAGTACATTTTAATTGCTAATTGAGAGGTCTGCGAAAATATCAGACATAAATGGTAGTAGTAAGTCTGAAAAAAGGGAAGGTTATACTGGCAAAACCAGGGAAAAGAGAAAATAAAGACAGGGCTGGAAACAGCAATATTAGTTAAAAGAAAGGCAGGCTATTTTTTTTTTACAACTTTAGGCTTAATGTTTGTTTTAAATCATCATATCAATAAAAATTATTTAAATAAAGTGAGTTGCAAAAGTGGACACGATTATTAGGGATTTTTCCGGATTAGAAAAACATGGTTGCTTTTTCCTGAAACAGTGCCACAGCTAATCATAGATTGTGTCCGGTATTGTAGTTCAACTCCATTTATGTAAAGTGAATGGGGCTGAGTTCTGAATAAACAAAGTCATAGAAAGGTGGGGCCTTGTTTCTGGAAGAAAGAAGCCATATTTCTCTAATGCTAGAGGACACTTTTAAAACCTAGCTTGAATTTAGACACAAGCAGTGGGAAACTCGAGTCTGAGTTTATTATTGCAGAACCCTTATTAATTATAACGAGTCCAATTGGAAAGCTCCTTTTCTATTAAGTTAGTAAGTAGTAATTATATGATACACTCAATTTATCATTGGAAACACTGCTTATTTTTATGCTAAATATAATTTTAAGTATTAATGTTAAAATCTCTGTTATTAAGCTAAAACATTTGTTTTTATTTATAGGAAAATCAATGAATTTTGTAAAATATTTAGCTTTGGGTTTCCCAGCTCAGCAGCCATATTTTTCTCATCACAGAGCTTTTTCTTCCTTTGCTGAGGAAGAAAGCATTATTTTTGCTTAGATAATTTAAAAGGCAAATAGATGTGAATTTCTTTACAGCAGGGTCATATCATACTGAAACACAGGAGGTGGTCACTAGTTGGTCACATTGTTTGCAATATCCACCACTGGTAATTTAAACATAATAATACAAACAAGGCAGCACTAACAAAGTACAGAGAAGAAGAAGGATAATATTATTATAAGAAATGGAAAATTAAATAATAGAACTAATAGAGAATTAATTAATAGAAAAATGTCTGTTAGTTTCATGCCTTGTACCCAAGTGCGGAATTATACCAATAGCAGTCATAGTGGTTGCTATGAGACCCAGAAGTTGAGGGGGCCAAATCAGGTCCAAGAACATTATTCCTTTTTGTAGGTAACAAGTAGTTGGTGGTTTTCTGTTATTTAGCGCTACTATGTGGGTTCCCTGATATATTGTTTATGCCTTAATTATTACTATTTATGCTGCTCTTTTAGTATATTGTCATTAAGTTATGGGGTCCTATCTCCTTTCACTATGGGGCCCTATGAATTCTAGTTACATCCTTGCTTGGACTGTTTTACCCCTAGAATTAAAAAGGCATAAAATAAAATATTTAGGATAATAACTGCTTAATATAATGTCATGTTTTACAGTTCCACAGCTATCCGGCAAGAATCTATTATCCCAAAAACGTGATATATACTGTAAGATAAAAGATAGAAGCTTCTATTTATCTGTGGAAATTTACCTAAGTAGAGTTTGAATAATAGAATCTAGGGTTTTGGACATGGCTAGCTATATTATGGTATTTCAGTCAAGTTTTCTGTTGCAGTAAATAGTCTGGTAACACATTTTTAACACCTATTGATTGTAATTTCCAAATGAAAGAAGAGAGATTTGCATTCAAATGGCCATTTATCTGGGTCAACAGATTCCCATTTTCATTCATGAATTTTTAGAACACGAATTTTGAATTATTATCCCCTTTGCACTGCACCATTGTGCTATGATTCCAGCTGTGTAAGCTCTCATAAAAGTATTGTTCTTTCTATATTGTATAGAGCTTGTTTCTGCAGTTGCAACTAATATCTCATTTCATTTCATGGCAAATGAAGGAGGTGACCTGTGCCCCTGTGCTGTACGGTTTTGATGATAATATCCATACAGTATTTTTTGTGTTGATGACTGACCCTTCTGTGTGAGAACCATTCAGCTTCATCCAGCCACTAAACTGAGCAATACTGCACAGGATGCCAATAAAGATCTTTTACACAGATAAATGTAACAATATAGTGCAGGGAAATACAGGTTGATAATTACTTCAAAATTAAATATGGACAGAACTCTGGCAACTATAAAATTTATTTCAGTAAAGGGTTTGAGATTGAGCCTTTTTTTTTTTTACATCAAATATGTGTTTGTCTTTCAATTAAATCTATCATTAGAACATGACCTGTTTAAAGAAAACCTGTAACCACTCTTGACATGTCGTTAGTTTAGTAACTTCTGCATTCAATTTAAAATAATTCAGTTATTTTCCTTCTCCTGAGCTGTGCCATTCATTTGTTATTCTTCATGAATATTTATGAATAAATTAAGAATTGGGTGTTCCAATTCTCTTTACTGAAGGAATGTGTCTCCACATATACTGATTGTCAGCACTGACTGGACAGTATCATAGTGTATAGGGACACACCTCTAATGGGTACCACCCAGTTATCAAATATCAAAATAGAAAAAGTAAAGCAGTATCTCAATCTTGTAAAATTAGTTAACAAATTTGAATTCAAGTGTTGATTCCGTAATTAAGAAGCGTGCACTGTTTATTGTTTGTGAATCTGGTTATGCTGCTTCTACATTGGACTATTTTGGATTACACAGTTTATTAATACATTTCAGAGGAATGGCAAAATGCAAAGTAGTGAGAAAAGATTAATTGCAAATAGACATGTCAGAAGGGTTAACAGGTCCTATTTAAATAAATTTTTTATGTTAAACACAGTTTTTGTAAAACAAAAAGATTTGCTAAAATATTACAGTTCGCAGTAGCCATCGAGTCCTTAAGACTTGTATTATTAGCATGGACTAGTTTTAAAGAGATAACTTTCTATGTGCTGTATACACTAGGGAAGGATCGGCAGTCTTCTCATTATCATCACATGGCAGATTACAAAATAAGGCAACACCACATAAGCTAGAGGTAAAGACCATAGAATAACAACTTCCTATAGGTGATGGGGATAGCTCAGCTAATGCATATCACACAGCATGTTCACAAAAATGTCCCATATAAGTCAATGAGTCATTTTCTGAAGTTTTCTATCTCCAGGTGATTGCAGGAAAGCATATCTATATAGAATTTGTTGCAGCTGCTCAGACAAAATGTTTGATCACATAAATTTAAATTTACTGAAGCTAAATTCAATTTCAACTTCATTAAAGTTGCTATATTTAGCACTACCCAACAGACAATAATATTTATGGTCTTACTATGGCCCATTGTGAAACATACCACATAGAGAACAAATGCACACAGATATATCATTATGTTACATCAATCATTTTAGTATGTATGAAATTTTTGTATTAAATTCAACTTCTTTTATGGTGTATTTTCAATACTTTCATTTGACTATCTAAAACCAATCTGAACTCTATTTATGAAATCTAAAGTGAGTTGTCTATAATGTCATGAGAATCTGTACAAGTGATTCATATAATAAAAACAAATATCAATGCTGTAATATGGAATGAGCATAAGCAAATCTGGTCAGGACAGGTCTCATTATTCTTGTAGGTTTAATGCTCATTTAAGGGACTATTGTATGTACTTCTCAGCAGTTAAAGAGTATACACTTCTTTGGCTGCCATTCTAGAAATATTTTGGCTAAGTAGCTCCCATCATTGAATATGGACACAAAGTCTGTATATAAATAGCTTTGGAATGATGTGTAAAGTTATATTTTACTGTTTTATAGACATAATAAAATCATGTATATAATGTAAGAGTATATAAATTACAGAAAATGCAGGCTGGTTAATGCACATCTTTCTTAAAAATCAGATAATTAAAAAAATATATAAAAAATACATAATTAACATTTGATATTCACATTTTGGTACATAATCCAGTATACAGCATATGTAAGAAAAATGTCAGTGTGTAGTGAAAATAAGAATACTGCCAGCAGTTTAAAGACTTTATTTGAAGATTCATTTTATATAAAAATTTATCAAAATCATTTTGAAAAAAAAAAACTTGTGTAAATTTGCAAATGTCTTTTTAGGTATCTGCTTACAGGAACATTTGGGTTATGCAGTGTTATATAAATTGTGTATATCAGTACAGAACAGCAATTACATTATTTGAACTAAGTTGCAAGGATCTAGATTGTCTATTCTCGAAGGTATCCATATACAATACTATGTAGTTTGCAAAGAATGCCCGTATATAAACTTAGGAATACTCAAAAATGATAGGATTAACATACATTTCCAGTAAATTATTAATGGGTCAAAATATACGCTTTATGAAATCAGAAGCCATTTATCTACTCTAAATGTAATTGCTTTTAGCTGGATATTATGATGAGCTTTAAGAAATAATTGTAAAGAAAGGTGCTTTTCAATAGTTCTAAACAGCTTAAAGTTTATTTCACTGCCAATTTTATTTTTTTTCTGAAACACTAATCTATTTTCCTACATAAAGTATAATAAATGAAGTATATGGACAAAATTGAAAAAAAATATTTGTAGAAATTTTTAAAAGTCTACTCCTGAAGAGGCAAAGCTCATGACTGACACATTTGAATATAAATGTCATTTTTTGCTATTGTTAACCTCAATTGTTCCTTTTCTGTAATAAATAAAAATATGGAAGCAATCTACAGTATTCAAAATCTATGTTTGTTACATAGTTGAAATGACTACTCATTGCTGTGGAACGTGAATGGTATATTTTTTCATTACCGCTGTCAAAGAAGATTGTTTAGGAACTCAGTGACTTAATATTGTATTATCTGATTACCCATGACAGCGCCTTAAAAGATGGAATGTTTTCTGTACGGATTAGCATTCTTAAATGAAGGAATGACCAAGCAGACAATGGAACAAAATGTCATGTATTAAGATTGCCATGTTCATTTCTGGCTATGTATTTTTGTTTTGTGATCGAAGTGCCTTTGAGGAGTGTACTTTGAAAATAAAAGCTAATAAATTGAAAACAATTCCTTATCATGATGACCTAACAATTCAAATAATATTAATACACTAAAAAATCTATACTTTTTTCACAAAATGTTTCATTTTTACACATACTCATCATGGAGAACAATCAAACAGAAAAAAACAGTGGGCCTCATTTATCAAAACTTTCTAAGGGTATGTTCACATGGCTGATTTGGGCACTGAATTTTCATTGTCTAAATCAACGTCGTCTGAAAAGTCAGGTTTGATCTCCCAAACAAATTAATAGCTAGAGCAAAAACAATACCAAAAAAACGTGGCAAAACGCATCAAAGACATGGCAGAAACCATACTGAAGTTTTCTGGGCATTTTGGAGACTTTTTTGATACTGTTTTGGGCGAGGAAATGCTCCGAAAACAGCGGCAACGACAGTGTCAAAATCAGCTGTGTGAAGGGTATGTTCACACGGGGTAATTTCGACGCGCATTTCGCTGTGTATTTGCGCTCTAATGCAGGCAAGATGCGCGCAGAAATTATGGTAAGTTCTCATAGAGAATGCGCGGGTAGATAAGTGACATGTCAATTACTTGCGGCGAATATGTGTCGCGGGTAATGAATGTCAGTGGGCCGGTGGGCTACCGGCCCCGCCACCCCGCGAAACACACGATATACTGCGGCGCGTACTGGTACATCGTGTGAACATACCCTAATAGTACAACTGTCTTTGTTGACCATAACAACTAATTTTAGCTCAGCTTCCAATATTCCAGAGCAGTTTAAACAATGAAATCTGAGCTATGAGTGGTTGCTATTTACTGTTAGTTTTGATAAATGAGACCCATTTTTTTTCCGATTCACTTACTTTCATACCGAATGACAGAAAATCTGTATTTTCATAACATCACATTTGGCTGAACAAATATGAAATATATGAGATTTAATTTTTCTGCTCTGTTACAATGATTATGCTTTATTATTAATGCATCAATTTACTAGTTGACATGATTCTCAGAAAAGAAAAAGCTTTTAATACAAAGTAATATGTTATTTTTGTGCTCTGGTCTTTTGGGCTCCATTAGGGCATTTTTGTACTCTTTGATATGCTTTGTTAAGCTTCTGGGCCACAATCCAAAATCTGTAATGGCCCCTCACCTGCCATGCACCATTTATATTGCTGGTGTCTTTATTTGTAGCACAGGGGTATTTTACATTGTCACATCTGCACACCACCCCATATCTATGACCATATAATCAAAGCTTTTATCCATTAACTCTCAAATACACTATTTTGAACCTCTAACATATGAATATCCTGAAAAAGGATTTTTAGGTTTCCAAATTAATCGACGTACGAAATGCATTTCTTTAAAATAACTGTAGGACTTTCTATATTTATTGCATTGTGAAAATATAGGAGACAAGTCTTCTTTAAATACTACAACATATAGTATACTGTATAACAATGTGTTGTTATTCATTTATTGTTAACATACTATGGTGCCAGTGATAGTGGGATTTTTATACTTTACACTTTGAAAAGAAAAAACAAAAAAAAGTCACATTTGGTTTCAGTAAATTATTTGTGCTACACAGTATAGATGAAAATGCACAGGGTGGTTTGCAGTGCGGTTGCAGCACAACCATAACACAGCTGGCAGCCAGATATGGCACATGGCAGTTGTGGTTTTAACTGGCTTGATTACTGACTGAACAAATTTGCCAGTCAACACCAGCAAAACTGGCTGGTCATTAACATTGATAACATAATAGTGGATAACACACAGCTAATGACCACACAGTTAGTGCACCTACTAATTAGGCAATTTATAACATATATCTATATCGGGTGAAATAAGTATTGAACATGTCACCAATTTTCTAAGTAAATTTATTTCTAAAGATACTATTGATATGGAATTCTCACCAGATGTTGGTAACAACCCATCCAACACAAAGACAAAGAGGTCAAACTGTAGATATCCGTGAATTAAGTTATGTGTAATAATGAGAAATGATACAGGGAAAAATATTGGACACACAAAGACCGAGAGGTGCAAAAAGCCATGAAAGTCATGACACCAGCTGAAATCTATCAGTTATTAGAAAGCAATCCTACCACTTAATGAAAAATAATATCAGTTGGTTCAACTGATGGTCTATAAAATGGTGTCTGATTATGAAGGTACCACACAACATCTTATGATGGATGAAACCAGTGAGCTATCTCAAGATCTTCGAAACCTTATTGTTGCAAAACATACTGATGGCATTGGTTACAGAAAAATGTATAAACTACTGAAAGTTCCAGTGAGCATTGTTGCATCCATAATCTGGAAGTGGAAAGAACATCATTTCACCATAACCCGGCCACGGCCAGGTGCTCCTCACAAGATTTCAGAAGAGTAAAATAATTATCAGAAGAGTTGTCCAAGAGCCAAAAAAACCACCAATGGAGATTTACATAAAGACCTGAAATCAGAAGGTACAATTAGGTACAATAAGTAATGTACTCAATCTCCATGACCTGTGTGCAAACTCACCATGCAAGACTCTATTGCTAAGGAAAAAGCATCTTCAAGCATGTTTAAAGTTTGATCAACACCATTAAGCCAAGCCTGTGAAATGCTTGTGGAATATAGTTTGATCAGATAAGACCAAAATTGAACTCATTGGATGCCATATTACACACCATGTTTGGAGGCTAAAATGCATACCACCCAAAAGCATCATACAAACAGTGAATTTTGGAGGTGGAAACATCATGGTGTGGGGTTGTTTTTCAGTATCTCTCTGTCTCTTTCTCTCTCTCCTCTCTCTCTCCTCTTCAGCAATAGCAATGCTGGCAGCACTCATTGAAAAGACAATCTCTGGATATGACGCTGAGCCTGTGCACTCAACTTTTTTGGTCAACTATTGCGAGGCCTGTTGTGAGTGGAACCTGTCTTGTGGGACCGCTGTATGGTCTTGACCACCATGCTGCAGCTCAGTTTCAGGGTGTTGGACATTTTTTTTTTCAGAAAATCAGAGACTTCTTTGCACGGAGGTGCCATGTTGAACTTCCAGTGACCAGAATGAGAGAGTGTGAGAGGGATAACACAAAATTTAACACATCTGCTCCTCATACACTCCAGAAACCTTGTAACATTAACAAGTCACATGACACTGGGGAGGGAAAATGGCAAATTGGACACAATTTGTCCATTTTCACTAAGGGGTGTACTCACTTTTGTTACCAGCAGTTTAGACATCAATGGCCACGAGTTGAGTTATTTGGAGGGCACACCAAATTTACACATTATACAAGCTGTACACTGACTACTTTACGTTGTATTCAAGTGTCATATCTTCATTGTTGACCAATGAAAATAGATAATACGACATTTACAAAAATGTGAGTGGTGTACCCATTTTTGTAGGATACCATATATATATATATATTGGGGAAAATAAGTATTTAATACACTGGCGATTTTGCATGTTTTCCCACCTACAATGAGTGGAGGTCTGTAATTATTATCGTAGATACACTTCAACTGTGAGAGATAGAGTCTGAATAAAATCCAGAAAATCATATTGTATGAATTTTAAATAATTAATTTGCATTGTATTGCATGAAATAAATATTTGATCACCTACCAACCAGCAAGAATTTTGACTCTCACAGACCTATTAGTTTTTCTTTAAGAAGCCATCCTACTCTGCACTCATTACCTTTATTAATTGCACCTGTTTTAACTTATTTGTATAAAAGACACCTGTCCACACAATCAATGATACTCCAACCTCTCCACCTTGGCCAAGACCAAAGAGCTGCCTAAGGACAACAGGGACAAAATTGTAGACCTGAACAAAGCTGTGATGGGCTACAAGACAATAGGCAAGCAGTTTGGTGAGAGGGCTACAACTGTTGGTGCAATTTTTAGAAAATGGAAGAAACACAAGTTGATCTTCCTCGGTCTGGGGCCCCATGCAAGATCACATCTCATGGGGTAAGGATGACTCTGAGAATGGTCAGGAATCAGTCCAGAACTACACAGGAGGACCTGGTCAATGACCCAAATAGAGCTGGGATCACAGTCTCAAAAAGCACTGTTAGTAAAACACTATACCGTCATGGATTAAATCCTTTAGGAGCCCAAAAGTCATTGCAGCACATTCCGGGGCCCTTTTCAAGTTGGGGCCAATGCCCTTGGATGATCTAGAGGAGGCAGGGGAAAAGGGTCTTTTTGGTCAGTGCTTTAAACAACAGAGTTCCAGAAGCTGTGATGCGTTGTAAAATAGATTCAGTAAGAAAAGATAGCCCTTGTTGAGAACTTACTGCAGCTTTTTTTCCAAAACAATTTTAAAAAGCATATCATAGCTTAAACACGTGGTGTGGCTTTCACCGAAAAAACCGACGCGTTTGGGGAAGCGTGTCCCCTTAGTCCTGGTGTGAGAAACCCGTGTTTTACATCCATTATATAGCAATACTCAAAAAAAACAAATCTCTTTTAAAAAACAATATTAAGCTGAGAAACACTGCCACATGATGTTTTTGGATTAAAATAAATAATGTTATATTATATAATAAAAAAAAGTTCCCCCTTTTTTAATAGTGAACAGATCCCCTTCCCCTGTTCGTCCCCCGGGAAAACTGGTTTCAGTTGAACATCCACCAGGTTCCTTGACAGAAGTTTTCGTTCATGCACCCCTTCACGGTTGATGAACTTTTTTATACCACTACAAAAAAAAGGGTTTTAAATTACCTGATGTTTTTCTGCAAAATGGCGCGTTTCCCATAAGTTATTAAATTATCTATTTTCTTAATGTCTGACAAATGTCTCCTTTATCCTTTTTTTTTAGGTGTTTGAGCTTTGTCCCACAAATTTTACCCCACAAATTTTACAAGTGATTTTTATCTGTTTATGTGTGTTACAATTAATATAACTAGTATTTTAAAAACTCTCCCCCGTTGCTGTGGCTATAAAATCTTTTTGTGTTGATAAAATTTTAAGTAATACCCTGTTTTTGTCCACACTTTTTTGATCCTTTAACCCTTTTTCCAGTCTTTTTTTCCCCCACATTGTTTTTTGGTTATTACAACTAGGGGATAGTAAGTTTTGCTAGGGAGGGTCTTTCTGGATACAAATTTACATGATGAATTTTTTAGTCCCTCATATTTGATTGTACAGAAGAATTTGGGAAATTCCTTTTGATAATTTTTTTTTCCCGGTTTGTGGATATATACCGTAAGAAGTAAAAACAACATGTTTTGTCTTTTTATTGCCCGTATCCCTTTCTCCCATCTGTTATTTTTCTTTTTAATAGGTACTCTAGGGATTTTGCCCCCCCGGTTATAGCTTTTCTAGTTGTTTTTTGTGTTAAACCCTTTTTCTTGCCTTTTATTCTTTTTCTGGTGTTTAAGAAATATTTTATCTGTGGGGAATTTTTTTTTCAAAAGTGTTTGTTCCCGGAAGGAATATTATTATGATGTGACGTGGTGTGATGAAAATTTCCTTTAAAAAGTGTTTCTGGGGTTTTTTTCCCAAAAAAGGGGACACCTTTTTTCTCCCGATTGCTTTTTCCCGTTTTAAGGTCAATCCAAAAAATTTAATTTTGTTCCCCGTCCCCAAAAGAGGGAAAATTTTAATTTTACTCATTGTTGTTGAAATTAGTCCCAAAAAATTTGTGGGGAGATAACCCACACCTCCCACACCAGGGGGGAGATCATAATTTTCTTCCATACACCTGATGTGGGAGGAGAAGGGGCAATCCAGGGAGAAAATAAAAATTTCCTCCCATATGCTCATATATATGTTAGCCAGTGCTGGCGGAACATTTTGCACCCATTGACGCTCATTGTTTTTGTAGGTAATATTTGTCGTCAAATGAAAAAAAAGTTATTACATAATAAAAATCCACACTTAGGGTATAAATTTCATTGATAGCTGGAGTATATTTCTCTATTTTCTTTTTAAGAAAAGGCCTATAGATAAACATTATGTCATGAGGTTTTGGAGGGGTATAAACCTTCCACGTCACGTGTTAACCAAGAGGAATTTGCCTGCCAGGGAATCTTATTCATGATAGAGGACTAAACTCTTAGTATCTTTTATATAGCCTGGAATCAAAAACTACCAGACTAACAGGTTGGAGAAGGGTATCCACCAATCTCAAAAGGTGTTTGTGAGGGACCTTTCCCCAACTCACTATAGGTCGTAATGGGGGTGGAAAAATTTCTTGTGTATTTTCGGGAGCGAGTGTAAATATTGGGGTAATTGGATATTGCACAAAAATTTTTCAGCCATTTCTCAGAAATGGCTCCATATATACTCCAAGAATATTAATAAATTTTTTAAAATTATATTCTGTTATTCTTTAGTTGGATTGTTGGTTGGATTTCTAACTTAGGTGGACTTGGTATCTTTAAGTAGTTCCAAATTTAAGAGGTCTGGTATAGATAGCAGTTATTTGAACACCCACTCCCCCCTTATCTACTGGTCTAAATCATAATTCTTGGTTACTTTGTAATTCTTTCACTGCTTTTTCCGTTTTTTTTTTGGCTAATTTTGGAAAATAGTTTTTTTTTATTTCTTGTTAACCCCTTCCCTTTGCCGTTCTAAGGTTTAATCTCTACAATTCTTTTGGGAATTGATCCCAATCCCCTTGGTGGGGAAATTCGAAAAAGGGTAAAAATTTCATTCCTCTTTTGAAAAATGGGAAAAGTTTTAAAATTCTGTTGGTTCTGTTTCACTTTCTAATTGTTTTCAGGAACATAATATTTTGGGGGGTTTAACTCATAGTTTTTTTAAATTTCCCAAACTGTTCTAAATTGCTTGCCTCATTTGCTATTTTCGTTGAAGTTTCTAAAGCAAGGGAGTTTTTCAGAAAAATATTTTTTTATTGTTAGGAAAACGTGCAAATTTATTTAAAAGTCAAACATAGTGTGAAAAAAATCGAAATTCGTTGTTTGGGGATGAAAACCTTAAAACCCTTTTGATAATAAAGGGGGATTTGTTTCTTGGGAGACTATATAACTCGAATTTTATTTAAATGGGAGTCTGTTTTTTAAAATCTCTTTAAAATTTTTGAGGGTTTTCGCCTTTTTGTTTCCTCCCCCCTCTTTGGCGGGGTTTTTTTAAGTAGATTTTTATTTTTTCTCCCTTTTGGGAACGTCCTGTTTTAGGGTTTTCCCCCCTTTCCCTGGGAAATTTTATGCATCCGATATTTCCTTTGAAAGTTGATTTGGAAAATTTAAGGGGAATTTCCCCTGTAAATTTTTAAATCAGGAAAAAACATCTATTTGCTCTTATTGCGGTTTTTTTTAGTTTGAGGGGGTGTCCCTTTGTTTCCCTTTAAAAATTTAAAATTTGTGCGTTTTTCCCAAAAAAACCCGTTAGACTTTATTTTTTGTCATAAAATCTTGAGAGTCCCCTACAAATTTTCGGTTTTTATTCTGTATTATAAATTCTCCAATTTTCTCCCAGATTTTTTTTCCCAAATTCACCTCCCAAAACTTTTTAATTCTGTGAAATTTTTTAAAAGGGGTTTTAATTTCAATTTTTTGCTTTTAAATTTTTTGTATTGATATCCAAAAAAATTTTTTTCTCTTGCGTTTTAATTTAAAAGGGTTCCCATCAATTTCAAAAAAAACAATTTTCTCAAGATATTTTTGCCACTCCAATTTTAAAATCATTTTCCCCTTTCTGTGATGTGCAATGTTTTTTATTCTCAAACCCCCTGGGGATTTATTCGTTTTTCTACAAAATTTTTTGTAGGGTTGGCTGTTCCCACCACCGCCCTTTTAACTCTTTTGTTGTTAGCTTTTTTAATTTGTGATATTTTTCTTTCATTTCCCCCTGTTCAGGGTTCATTTGTGGGTTTTGTGGAAAATGGCAAAAAATCTGTGCCCCCTTTTTGGGCTTTTTGCCCGTGGGCTGATGCAGGATCCCTTATTATGTTTTGGGGAAAGCCCGGGAGGGTTTTATTCCCGAAGTAAACATATAATTTATTGTATCCTTTTTAACAGGAAGCCCCTGTTGTTTTTAAACTTCACCCAAACAAAAACCCCTGGAAATGGGGGAAAAAAACCCAGGGAAAAAGACGTTTTCCAAAGGGAAAAAAAAATGAAAATTTAGCTTCCCAAAAAAAGCCCCCAAAAGGGGAGGGGGGGTGGAAAATAGGCGGGGAAAAATCAAGAATGTTGGAAAAAAGGGGCTTCAATAAAAAGACTTCCCGTTATAAATTTTTTGGGTTAATAGTCCCCAAGCACAAAACTCCTTTTTTATCGAAAAGGATTAGGTTTCCCTACCCACAACCCCAATTTTGATCTTTTTCACACTATGTTTGAGTTAATAAATTTTTCAGTCCTTTTCCCCAAACAAAAAAAAATCATTTTTCTGACAACCCCCTTGCTTTAGGGAAACCCTTAACGAATATAGGGTAAAGAGGCAAAACAATTTAGAACAGTTTGAATTTTTTAAAAACTATGAGGAAACCCGCAATATTATGTTCTTGAGACAATTAGAAAGTGGAAACAGAACCAACAGGAAATTTAAATCTTGTCCCATTTTTCAAAAGAGGAATGAATAATTTTTAAAACCCTTTATCAAAATCCCGACCATGGGGATTTGGATCAATTCCAAGAGAATGTAGAGAGGAACTTTTAAAAACTGCAGGGAAGGGTTAACATGAAAAAAAAAAAAAAAAGCTTTTCCCAATATTAGCAAAAAAGAACGAGAAGCAGTGAAAGAATTACAAAGAACCAAGTTTTAAATTGATTAGAACCCAGTAGTAAGGGGGAGGGTGGTTCTAATAAATGCTAGTCTATACAGACTCTTAAATTTGGAACTACTTAAAGATACAACCACCTATTTAGAAATCCAACCAAATCCAACTAAAGAATTACAGAATAAATTAAAAAATTTATTAGATCTTGGAGTATATATGGGAGCCATTTCTGAAGAATTGGCTGAAAAATTGTTTGTGCAATATCCAATTACCCCAATATTACACTCGCTCCCGAAAATACACAAAGAAATTTTTCCACCCCCATTACGACCTATAGTGAGTGGGATAGGGTCCCTCACAGAACACCTTGGAGATTGGGTGGATACCCTTCTCCAACCGTTAGTCTTGGTAATTCCAGGCTATATAAAAGATACTAAGAGTTTAGTCTCTATCATGAATAAGATTCCCTGCCAGGCAAATTCCTCTTGGTTAACAAGTGACGTGGTAGGTTTATACCCCTCAATTCCTCATGACAAAAATGTTGATCACATTGGCCTTTTCTTAAAAGATATAGTGAATATACTCCAGCTATCAATGAATTTATACTCCTAAGTGTGGAATTTTTTATTATGTAATAACTTTTTTTCATTTGACAACAAATATTACCTACAAAAACAAGGAGCGTCAATGGGTGCAAAATGTTCGCCAGCACTGGCTAACATATATATGAGCATATGGGAGGAAATTTTTATTTTCTCCCTGGATTGCCCCTTCTCCTCCCACATCAGGTGGTATGGAAGATATATTGATGATCTCCTCCTGGTGTGGGAGGGGGATGGGTTATCTGCCACTAAATTTGTGACATCTCAACAACAATGAGTACAACTTGAAATTTACCTCATATTGGGACAGGAACACAATAAATTTTTTGGATGTGACTAGAGATGGGCGAATTGATTCTAACGAAGTGGAATTCGTTTAGAATTTCAGGAAAACTTCGGTTCGGAACGAAGTCGAACTTTGGGGGACTTGGGTGAACGAAGTTTTTGCTTTTGATTGATAAAATGGCTGCGAGCACATGGCGCTACATGGGGCCAAAGCACTCTGGGAGGAAGAAGGGCATAGCCTGCATGACATGTGCAGAGATGAAAACCAATCAGAGACCGGCGGGATTCTGTGACGTCACCGCACTATTAAGACCAGCGCCGCCGCTGGGAGCTCACCCCTCTCACTGTAACTGATAGGGAAGGTTTCTGCTGCGGGTGATAGCGCTTTCTGAAGAACTGATTTTTATACAGCGATTTCTGTGGGGTGTCTCAGCTTGTCTCAGAGGGCTGTTCTCTGAATGTTCTATTTCTGATTTTTTGGGGTATTGGATCCCGAAATCCAGTGTGCGTCCACTGCAGCTGCATATTTCATTCAAAATCCAAGTGGGATCTAAGCCAGTTCCTGTTGTATTCATTTTAAAAGAAACAGCGTTTTTACAATACAAATACCACTTCATTTTTGGCTGCTGAATTCTATTTCGCATTTACATCCAGGGTTTAATTAAACGTTGTTTTTTGGGGGTGTGACAAAAATAAAACCGTCT
>JAODAL010018083.1:0-75767 GCA_025379985.1 Phyllomedusa bahiana
ATATAGTGACTTATTTTTTAACTTCGGCTTAAGGCCCTTTTTATCAAAATAGCAGATTTTTTTTGGCAGGGGAAAAATAGAAATGGGGCCGACCCAGTGAAAGAGGACCAGTCGGACTGTATTAATCCATGAGTGCGGTCAATTGACTTTGTTGCTTTTTGGTGTTGCTTACACCCACGACCCAGCCCTCATCTCTAATTAACCAGGAGAGTGCCCTCCCACCCGCCATTTTCTGTATAGGTCCCTCAATGAACTGTAGCTCCCCACAGCCAGCAGCACTCATGCAGGCCCAGACTGTTTAGACATTAATGGCCATGTGTGGAGTTGTGTGGGCACACCACAGTTACACTCTTACACAAGCTGTACACCGACTACTTTACATTGTATCAATGTGTTGTAGCCTCTTTGTTGTCCCATAAAGGATATAATACAATATTTACAAAAATGTGATATTGTATGGTTATAGTGACTTCTAACATATTTGCTCTAAACTGGAGCTTGATATTCACATCTAAAACCGTTTAACTGCATTACATGTGTCACTGCTATTGTCTTCATGAGGGAATCGTGGGGAAAAACAGTGTATTTGATTAAGCCACTTACAATAAATTTAAAGATGTAAGTTTGTTATATGCGACAGGATATTTTAAAGCAGCTTAACAGTGTAATACTTGCATAAAATGTAGTCTAATTGCCTATTTTTGTTTGTTTTTAGGCAGTCGAGGATGCTTTTGTTCCTGTTATAAAGTTTGAATTTGTAAATATTGAGGTATGTGTAAAGAAATTCCCACACTGGGTTCTCTCTTGGTTTGCACAAAGATCAAATGCTTAACTTGACACTCCAAATGTTGACTGGCAATGTTAGTTAACCTTAGATGTTAAGATTTGTGCCTATCTAATTCTTTTTAGCTAGTGCAGAAGGTCTACAATCCAGAATAAGGGTTTGTGGGCTTGCAGTTGTTCATATGTGAACTCGTCCATACATGTAATCAGTGAAAACAGTTGTGCTGTAAAGGGGCTAACTAATAGAAGAGGTAGATTTTAGCTAGAAATCGATTTGATGTTTCAAAGAACTGAGAACCAAGCTTAAAGGGGTTGTCTCACTACAAGGATTGTTTTTTATGCTAAAGATCTTGCAAAAACAAATCCCTTTGCAATATATTCCATAATGTTCCACCTTTCCTGATAATCCCCTCTTTTTTATGGCTGCATCAGCTCCTCAGGTTGCTATAGCTACAGACCTGTTTGATCTCTCCTGATATAGCAACCAGCGCTGGGGGCCTGTCTACAGACCTGGCTTCTACTGCAGCCTAGTAGAAACCAGCAAACACGCCCCTGAACTCAAAATGAAACCAAGAAAACTGGACTGAGGCAAGATGAATTAATATAGTGAGACAACCCCTTTAAGTTTTTTCCATGGTCTTCATTTCATGTAAATAACTTTTAAACAGGAAAACAGATTAACTTTTTTTTTTTTTTTCTCCTCCCGAATCGAAAGATTGACGTGGTTTTTGCAAGATTACCCTTGCAATGTATTCCTGATAATTTGGATTTGCGTGATGATTCACGATTGAGAAGCCTAGACATACGGTGCATAAGAAGCTTAAATGGTAAGTGTGGTCTTGATCCAACATTGTCAATTTAAGTGGCACAAAACTCTATTCTAAAGGTAAATTCACATGGCAGGTTTGGATGCTGATTCTGGGCACAGATTCCATGCCCGAAAATAGTCATCCAAAGGGATTTACACTGTGCCTTATGTATAATCAACTTTGAAAAGACAAAGCTGATGTTACACAAGTAATTATTGGTGTGCAATCTCCCTGGGCACCATGCCTCTGGCTGCCTTAACATTTGCTTAACCAACAAGAAGCCATGGTAATTGTTGGCCACTGAAGGTGGTGTGCAGAGGAACTATGGTGCGGCAAACACTGCACCATAGCACTGCTGTCCACATTTGCCGTTTATGTACACTAATGTCACCAAGGAGTTAAAGGGGTTTTGCCAGGACGTGCCTTATCTGCTAAGAAGCAAATGTAAGCAAGCCAAGGAGCTGAGAGAGAGACACAGCCAGAGAACAGAGCTGCATAAGGGATCGTGTGAAATGCTCACTCAAATAATCAAACTACAACTTGTGGATTCTGTATACAAAAGACAACACCTTTTCTCCACAGCAGCTTGAAAGCTTTTCATGTTCTCGGTTCATCAGATAAAGCAGGATCTACTCCCGATAATCACACTACAACTAGTTTATTGTGTATACAAAAAACATATTTCTACCCGGTGCCTTGAAAGCTTCTGCACCTCGGTCTCATCAGATAAGAAGCGTTCTCTGTGCAAGGCCGCCAGCAGCTCTTGTCAGGTCATATCTAATAGAAGCTTTGAAGTAAATAAGGGCAAGTAAGGCAGCCTGTAGCTCTCTCAGGCTTCAATTTTTGTAATCACATATATTTAGAAAAGTGATTAAATACCCATTTTGGAGGATTCCACGTCAACATTACATCGTGGCAAAACCCCTTTAAGGTAGTTATGGGATTGTGGGTTTTCCTGTTACTGAAAACCTATTGCAGGCGATTACTGATATACATGGTATGTGTTTAACCCCTTCCCTATGGGGAAAGTACAAACAAGGTAGAACACAAAATAAATTAAAACACACCACCCTTTTCCTCTTCCAGATGCCAATTGCCCCCCCCCCCCCCAAAAAAAAAAAAAAAAATGCTTATTTGGTATCGCCTCGTGAATGACTACCTACCCTATAAATGATTCACATTATTTAACTTGCATGGTGAACACCATAAAAGTCCGTTTTTGGTCATCCCACAGCACATAAAATGGAATAAAAAGCAATCAAAAACTCCTGTAAATGCCAAAGTGGTACCAATGAAAATGCCAGTTCATTCTGCAAAAAAAAAAAATCTTACACAGCTTTGTAAACAGAAAAATAAGTTATGGCGATCAGACAGCGATGCATAAATATTGTTTTACACAAACTTATTTTTAAAGCACATCAACATAAAAAAATATACATGAGTTGGGTATTGCCATAATCGTATCGACCCACAGAGTAAAACTAACTTGTCATCTATGCTGCACGGTGAGCGCTGTTAAAAAAAAAAAAAAAAATAAAAAAAAAAATAAAAATAAAAACAAACCCTTTTAGGACTACAGTATGTTGTTCACCCTGCCCACAAAAAAAAGTTTTAAAAGCAATCAAAAGCCCTGTTCCCCCAAAAAAGATGCTAATAAAAGTCAACTCATCCCACAAAAAACAAGCCACTACACAAAGGCTGTGGAGTCGGCAAGCCAAAGCCCCGACTTCTCAATTTCCCAAACCTCCGACTCCCTCATACACGGTGCATGTTTAAGTGATAACTTTACTATAGTAAAATGGTCCCATCAGGCTTTTTATCACCTTATGATACAATAATCAAGCTATTTAGGTAGAACGGACACTGACAAGCAAAATGGTAACAATATTTTGGACTTCTGACATTCAGGCTCCATACCTTACCATCCACTACAACTTTGTAAATGAGGCTACCATCATTTTATAGACAATCTTACATATCTTAAACATAAATGCGACTTGCAAGTATTTAGCATCTGGTTAGGTCTGCAGATTCTTGTCATGTAACTGCATTGTTACTGTTTTGCTCCAAAAAATTAAAATGTTCTACACATTCCCCAATGTTGTGCATGCTGGACTTTGGTATAAAAATTTGGGGTTTGAGGTCTTGGGACTGTGGAGGCCAGTACAGCAACTCTACTTCATTTGTCATTGAACCATTTCTTCTCCAACCTTAACATATGCTTCGGGTCGTTGTCCTTTACGTACCCATAGTACTGAAGTATATGAAGTAACTATGTTGTAGGAAACTCACATATAGCTCAGCATTGAGATCAACATTGGTCCTGGTCAAGAATCCAACAACCCCATATCTTTCTTCCTCCACCGAATTTGACAAGTTCTTAAATTTCTTCATCCACTAGCCTCATTCTTCCAGACCCATTTGCCCCCATCAGAGCCCGGTCTATTGACTTTCATCTCATCGCTCCAAATCATCAGTTTACAATCTTCCGTTTTTTGTAAACTCTTTGCCGATGCTTCTTATGACGAGATTGAAGTTGCGGTTTCTTCCCCTTTTTTCAGGCCATCATTCCAGACCTGTGTAATGTTGCCCGGTGCTTGCAGGGACGTCTGATCTCGCTCTTACGAAGCATATGAGCCGCTTCCACTGCTGTCTGTCATGTTAGAACTGATAGAACTTGTGATGAGCCGACTTGTTGACGCTGATATTTTGCCTGGACGTCCACCTCTTAACTTTTGGATGGATGGACTTCATTTCATATTCTTCCAGCTGTCATGGCCTCATATGGTGCAGTTTGGCAATTTTCTTGGCCACTATCGATGAGCTGGATGATGCGGTTTCTCTTTTCTTGAGAAATATTCATGGCTGCTCGAACCAGTGACATCTCACTTGGGAATCAGCCTAATAACACACTGAGCTATTAGGGAATGTGAGTACAGGTTGTAATTTGTAGTATACAAGAAGAAAGATTGTCCCACCACCAGGAGCAAAACGGTAACAATGCAAGAATCTGCAGAGCCAAGCATATGCTAAATTGTTGCAGGTCAAAGTTATGTATGAGAGCCAAGGTGATTGTCTGTCTATAAAATGATGTTAGTCTCATTTTCAACGCTATAGTGGATGGTGATATATGAGTCCTTAAAGTCACAAGTTCAAAACAGTTAGCCTTTTGCTTGTTAGTGTAAAATTTATTTATTGGCTACGACTTTAAAATAATTCATCATACGAATTTGTTAATACTTAATGCAAATCACTTCCGTAAGTGGGTGGGGGGGGGGGGCAGTTTTCAACAAAATTGTCCTGAATAACATTTTTGGAGTCTATGCATTTATTCTGAGAAATAGTATTTCCTCCAACAGATCCTGCATATATGACCGCACATCTAAGCTCATTATTTCCAGGCTAGAGAACGGCCTCTCTACACTAACTTGGGTTGGGGGAAGCGGTGACAACAGGGGCAACATCTCTAACAATCTCAGGGTATGAAGGAATTGCCTCAGGCAGTCCTGATGAATGGTTGAACTCTTCTACTACGTTGAAAGGAGAAAAATTTTGCTGAAATCTGTTTGCTATGAGAGCAGAATCTTTTCTCCTGGGGCAGCGCTTTGTCTGCTCCATGTCATCACTTACACTCCTCATGTGATGAGGCTGAAGATATGGGAGCAGTAGCACTGGCCGGACCCAATTCCTCTTGCTCTTTGCACCGCATCGAACTAACTGGGCCAACTAATTATATATTTTGGGAGTTGGTCCATTTTATAATGACTCCGACTCCTGCAAAATAGGCATCGACTCAGACTCCACAGCGCTTCACTATACAGCTCTGTACACAGAAAAATAGTTATGGCTCTCAAACTATGGCGAAGCAAAAGCGTGTTTCACTTTTTGAAGTGTCTATTGTGTAAAAGCTGTTAAATATAAAATATGCAAATTGGGGATCACTGTAGTAGTATTGACCTGCTGAATAAAGCCAGCATCTTATTTATACCACATGGTAAGGGCTTGTTTACACTCCGTGTTACAAACGCTTTTCGGATCTGTCTTGGAGTCCGCTCTGTCGGTCCCCAAGACGGATCTAAACAATTAGCAGTGAGATTATCACTGCTCGCTATGACTAACAGAGCGGCGTTCACATGAGGGATCCCCGCTGCATGTTCCAAAAGCGCAGTTCAGCTCCGTCTTGAAAAGACTTGTTATGCAATTCTTTTCAAGACGGAGCTGAACTGCGCTTTTGGAACACGCAGCGGCATGTTTCTATCTGGATCAGATTCAAGCATTTTTTGACTAAAATCTGACCCCAGGTCTCTTCTACACGTTCCCAATGTTGGTGCAGACTGGACTTGGGTACAAATACAGCTTCTTCAACTCTACCCACAAGTGTTCAAAAGATCAAAACATTGTTGCCCTTTTGCTTGTCAGTGTCTGTTCTTCCTAAATGGCTTGATTGTTTCATAAGGTGATAAACAGCCTGATGTTACCACTTTACTACAGTAAAGTTATCACTTAAACATGCGCCATGTATGAGGGAGTCGGAGGTTTGGGAAATTGAGTCGGACCTTTGGCTTGCCGACTCCACACCCCTGGTCACAGTAGACATAAGGTAGATGCTAGATTTAAACAATTTTGTGTGGAATAACGGTTTTAACATGGAGACATTTTTGAACTCTGAAAATGGCAAATATTTAATATTCTCATGCTATCTTGATATTTTTCAAAAATTAAGGATTGTATGGGCCAAAATTTCTTACTAACTGAAAGCACAATGTTTCATGAGAAGTCTCTGAATCGCATGGATAGGAAAAAGTATCAAAAAATTATTCTCACATAAAGTGAAATGTCAGATTTAAAAAATGGCGCTCATTCAGGAAAGTAAAAACTGGCTGTGGCAGTAAGGGGTTAAGCACAATAAATTTAATTTGCCTGGAGAAGCGTGGCAGCTGGTAATGGTGGAGTGGAAAAAAAGTTTTCTGGTTTCTTTACAGGTTGCAGAGTTACAGATGAAATTTTGCATTTGGTACCAAATAAAGACAATTTCAGGTTAACTTTGAGAGCCCTCAAGTTGTGGGCAAAGAGTAAGTATTCTTGCCATCTGTATAGGTTAGGTGTTTTCTGTGAAGTAGATTTTACACTAAAATGTTTGCTCAAGCTGATTTATTATGCTTTTCCGTACTGGGTAACTGTTGAATTCATACCCTGTAAGGCTATGTTCACACGGCTTAACTGCGGGACGTAATTACGCCCCACAATTACGCCGTGCGGGTGAGTGAGCGGGGGGCCGGCACTTCGCCGGCCCATTGACTTGCATTGCCAGCGGCGCGTATACACCGCTGGTAATTCACATGTCGCTTATCTCCCCCGCGGCGTATTCACCGAGCAGGGAGAGGAGACGTAATCCATAGTTCTCTATGAGAAATACGGCCCATTCTAAGCCGTGTGAACATAGCCTAAGGGTGTGTATGTTTGTATCTGTGCGTCCCGCAAGACGCTGTGTGTTTAGAAGAACGTGCCGATCAGCGGGTTCTAAAGCGAAGGGGGACCGGCCCCCGGCCAGCTCCATTCACTTTCATTATCCCTGCGGCGTATATGACAGAAAGAAGTGGCAAATCACTTTCTGCCACCGTTTAATACGCGGTGGGGAAGACAGCAGGCTCTTGGTTCTAAGAGCTATGATTACCATAATTACAGGATGTATTTTGGGGCGCAATTACGCCCCGAAATACGTCCTGAAAGACACCATGTAAGAATAGCCTAAGGTAACTTCACACTAGGAACTTGCCATCCACCATCTGAATACATGCTAGCTATCTTTACGTTTTGAAGTGTTTTTGACCCCACTCTCAATGTGGAAGAGAATAGCATAAAAAGGTAATGCTATTCTGTCCCACTCAAAGCAAATGGCTGAAAATGGAGCAAATGTGGTCACAAGTTGGCTACCATGTGTTCGGAAATATCCAGCCAGTGAAGGGTATGTTCGTGGGTTTATACTATTCGGGTACGTTACCTAAATCTACCCAAATTATTTTTCGCCATTTCTGATGTATTTATTTTTCCCCTTTATTCAAGGGCGTGGCATTTATTCAAACATGTTGGGCTTTCTCGGAGGTGTCTCATGGGCCATGTTGGTAGCAAGAACTTGTCAACTGTACCCAAATGCAGTTGCAGCTACTCTTGTACACAAATTTTTCCTTGTCTTTTCTAAGTGGTGAGTGTTCATTTCTGTGTTAAATTATGATGTTATAATAGTCCATGTTTAAAGTGCAGATAGTGGTCAACTTCTCCTCTCTTCACAGGGAATGGCCTAACCCAGTGTTATTAAAACAGCCAGAAGAGAGCAACCTAAATCTACCAGTTTGGGACCCCAGAGTAAGTGAAAGTGGACCCAGGTCTAATCAAAGACTTTTCTCAAAAATTGCTCCCATGCCTATGTATGTATGTGTGTGTATATATGGATAGATATAGTAAATTAGTGGACCTGAGCTAGTATATCCAATGGCATTGGATACATGAAGTGCATGTTCTGACTGGGAATCAAAACAGCACATTCTATAACTGCAGTTTCTAGACACTTTCTTTTTTTTTTTGCCCATGTTTTTATGGTTCTTAGAGTGTTCATACAGCATATTGTGGCACATACTGTATGCGCTGCAATTGCAATACAACAGGTGTTTTAGTACGCACTGGCCAGCATGTACTTCTGAAGTGCTGACATTTGGGTAATCCAATTCTCAATGAGAGCTATGAATTACTGTATTTGTGGAGCATTATTCGGGTGTATTGCAGCGCAGTTATGGGGCAAATTATGCCCCTCAAATACGCTGTGAACATAGCCTTAATGTGTGTGTGAAGTCTAAGATTCGAAGTGTTTAACATCCTTTGTCCACCAATTTTCTAAGGTAAACCCAGCTGACCGATATCACCTCATGCCTATAATTACTCCAGCATATCCTCAGCAGAACTCTACATACAACGCTTCAACCTCAACCCGCACAATTATGATAGAAGAATTTAGGCAAGGTTTGTGGCACGGTTTAATTTTTTTTGCCCATTTGTGAAAGTGGAACGTGTAGCAAATAAATGACTGGAAATGTTTTTTCGTTTTAAGTTTTACTTTTAAGATGAAGTGTTGAATTCTGGAAGAAAAATAGATATGCTGGGTATAAAAATAAAAGTAATGTTTTCTCGTGACTTGCATTTCTCAAGGTCTTGCTATAACAGATGAAATCCTCCAAGGCAAAGTGGACTGGTCTAAATTATTTGAACCGCCAAGCTTTTTTCAAAAGTACAAGTAAGTTTGTCCTAAAGCTGCGTGCATTCGCTTGCTGTTCCATTTTTAAACCTTCATTAAATGGGTTGTCCAGTTTATTAAAAAAATAAATACAAAGATATTGCTGCCTTCCCCAAAAAAACCTACACCAACCTTCTCTGTTCCAACACGGACTGACCCTGCTCTTCTGTTTTACTACCGGTCTTCTTCAAAATATCAGTGTAGGTAGAGGCAGGTGACAGCTAGAGCCAATTAGCAGCTACAGCGAAGACATTCCTTTGGGAAGAAGACCGGAAGTAAACAAGTACAAAAAAGGCGAGGCAGATTAGTTTAGGGTTTATTGCAACAGCAGTACTTTCCTACTATTTTATTTTTTCCCAAGTTTGTTAAATAATTGCTACGTGTGCTGAGCTAGGAGGGTTTTCCTAGAATCGGAATAAGACACAACTGTTATCTTGATCAGTAGGGTTTCTAGTGGTGGGGACCCCCCCCCCCCCTCCTCCCCACCAGTGATTAGACACTTATCACATATTTTGCATATTGGTGGCTAAGTGATTCTGTGAAAACTGCTTTATGCTTTTTGTCAGGCAGGATGTTATCAGAATGAAATTGTTCAGGTCTGTACATATTAGTTTAATTGGAATGTTTTTTTGCTTTTTTTTTTAAGTGAATGTTTAACTAGATACGGTTTAACTCTCAAAACATTTTTCTGCCCACCTTTTAGGCATTATATTGTGTTGACTGCAAGTGCAATCAGTGAAGAACACCATCTGGAATGGTAAGTATGTAAACATCAACTTTGATTACTTAGATGCAAAACGTTAACTTTTTTTTGTGGGGGGAGATACATTTTTATGTGCAACACATTTTTTAAGAATTTTTGGTTATATTTTAATTTTCCATATCACTTTCAATATTTTTTAATTAAGTCCTGCAGTTTTCACTTTTGCCACTAAGCCTAATAGTCTGACACTTCCTGTTCTGTACAGAGAGATTCTCGGTTGTCTGCTCGTTATCGGCAAAAAGAGGGTCAAACTGAAAGACACTATTGTGAATAGATAACATAGGATCCACCAGTCACAAGAGTCACAGTTCACCCTGTCATCTCCCTGCACAGTGACTTCTTCCCAGGTCACAGAGCATGACTAGAAAACTCTCCTATAGAAGTGAATGGGACTGAGTCAGTCTTAAGTCTCCTATGTGCATGAAGCTGCTGTAAAGCATCTCTGAATGCTGTTAGAGCAGTGCAAACAAGGCTCCGTGGTCAAAGTGAAAACTGCAAGACTTAAGAATTACTAAAAAATATTGAGTGATATGAAAAATGTAAAAAAAAAAACCAAAAAATTCCTAAATGTTTAACATAAAATGGGACTTAAACAATGACTTTTATTTTTTGATGACACATTCCCTTTAAAGATTTTCTGTTAATAGACATTGGTGCCCTTAAAGGAGTTGTCTCATTACGAGCTTTCAGCCTGTCAGTGTCCCTGGTAAGTTGAACTGAGGCGGCTTCTTGTCTTCTGTTTGCTCCTCTCCCCCCTCCATCAGCACACAGCTAGTAACTTCTATACAGTGGGGGGGAGGGGTTTGCTCTCAGAGTTCACCCTGTGTGTGCCTGCCGTCTGTTGCAGGAGAGGGCTGATCTATGAGTGTAGAGAGAAGGTGAAGTGGTGTGCTAATAGAGCAGAGAGGATGCATGTGTTCCTAATATCCCCTGCTTAGCTTACAAGTCTCCACATCTCCAGCAACAACAAGGGCAGTGTTACTATACTCAGGATGTCTCACTAATACAGGAGAGCATAAAGTATTCACATGCCTGGTCTGCATAGTATTAGTATAGTCACAGTTCCAAAGACATATCATGATTATAGTAACAGACAGGTCACTGCTGTCACATCTATCTGTGTAGAGAGCAGGAGAAGCAGGACACACAGGGTTAATCCAGGCAGTAAGGACACAGACGCCAGAGTCCCCTCCCCTCCAGAAGCATTCTGTGCGGAGGGGCTCTCTGCTCCGACCTGTCTTCAAAGGTGATGAGTCATTCAGACCTGACAGCCAGTAAGATAAGGATCAACAGGTCAGCTACTATAGAGATTTGAGAAGCTGATGTAGTAATACAACAGGCTAGCTAAAAATCAGTAGGACATTTGTAATGAACATATATTGCAAAGCTGCTTGTTTTTTAAAGATCTTTAAATTAAAACCCAATCATTGTAGCGAGACAACCCCTTTAAAGGAGTTTTGCCAGGACGTGCCTTATCTGCTAAGAAGCAAATGTAAACAAAGCAATGCTGAGCTGAGAGAGACACAGCCAGAGCACAGAGCCTGCATAAGGGATCGTGTGAAATGTTCACTCAAATAATCAAACTACAACTAGTGTCTTCTGTATACAAAAGACAACACCTTTCTTCACAGCAGTTTGAAAGCTTCTTCACGGTCGAAAGCGTCCTTCATGTTCCCTGTCATCAGTAAAGCAGGGATCGTACTCAATAATCACACTACAAACTAGTGGATTCTGTTACAAAAGACAACATATTCTACCCGGTGCCTTTAAAGCTTCTTAAAGCTCCATTCATCAGATGAGAAGGTGCTCAGTAAGCCTGTCAGCAGCTCTTGACACTCTGCCTGTCTATCTAATGCAAGCTTTTAATAACTAATGGCAGTAAGGCAGCCTGTAGCATCCTCAGGCTGCAATCGGTTTTTAATCCATATATTTAGAAAAGTGATATAATACATTTTGGTGATCCACGTCAACCTTACATTGTGCAAACCCTTTAATAAAGAACCTGTTAAATGTCCATAAAGAGCTAAAACACAAATGCTAATTGATCTATCTTTGTGAAAAAAGAAAACACAGCTAAACGGTTATACACCACTCATAAGAAGTTAGGGATATTTGACTTTTGGTTGAAATGTCAGGATGCACATAAAATCTCAAACCTTTGTCTCATTTAGTTCATTAAAAAAAAAAAAAAAATAAATCTGACTTAGAATCACTGTCCAGTGTTCACGTTAGAATCAGCAATTGCAAAGTACTCAAACAAGGAGCTTAATGGCAAAGTTCTAAACAGGTGTGTAAATCCCAATCGAAATTGATCCCCCTAGATGTATTGGGCAATTCAGGGATCAAACACCTGTTGTGAATTTTGCCATTAAGCTTCTTGTTGGAGATCAGCAAGTTGTACAAAAAGTACTGAAACATTGAACAGTTGGATTCTAAAGTTGAGATTCTCCTTTAAAATAAAAAATTAAAAAACCTTCAAAAGTTGTTTAATCATGAAAGCCAAATATCCCTAACTTTTTCTGAGTATTATATGTCCTTACTTAGGCTTTAAATGGGACACACACCCCAGTGCTTTGATTGGCTGGCTGTCCCGTTCTGTGTTTACTCCCCCTAAGCTTTTTGAAAGTGAAACTCTCCCGGGGACAGCTCTGATGTGAATGATTTGGGCAATGCTAGATCCACCCACCATATAACACATGTAATACACTCTGCTAGATGCAATGACAAGCTGTCACTTTCTGCAATATTAGGGGACTGTATGTATAACTCTTTACACCAATACAGGTGTACTGGTTACAAGGCGCTGAGGGAAGACAGGCCTACTGGGAGGAGAGACCGCCCCTGGATTTGAAGCTGTAAGACAGAGGAAATGTAAAGATGCATGCGAAAGCCTGTAGTGAGAACCCCTTTAAAGGTGTTTTCTCATTACAGATTGGTTTTCATCATGTAGGGACAGGTATTTGATTTTTCCCTGGTCGGGTGATCGTAGATAAAATTTCTGGAGTGCACCTCTGTTTCTCTGGTTACCGTACTGCTCTCCCTTTGTGATTAGAGAAGAGCAGAGTGTGACATCACTACAGTCGGAAGGAGTAGTCCTTATTTCTAACTAGAATAGTGAAAAGCACTTGTTTTCACTCCTCGGAGGTCTGCAGTTATGGTAACTGAAGATGAAATCTCTTGCACTTATTTCAGTGTAACATCTCCGCTAGTCACAGAGGAGCCAAATATAATAATCGCTGCTATAGAACCACCCACAGCCTGACCAAAGTCGTGCGAGTCTGAAGCTGCCTGTGACTTTGTGAAACAGTGTAGTGAGACAACTCCTTCAACATGAGTGTCTTTGTAGCACTGCTGAAATGAACGCCAGAATCCACCTTCATTTAGATGAGGTTGCTTTAGTGTAATTTTGGTAGTCCCTTCACGTTCTGGATTTCTGAAGCATTGTCCAGTTGCAGCAGCTGAATTTCTAGAAGTATCATACATTGTTTTAAAGTGTTCAGTGTGTACATGTGACTTATATAGAAGTCTTTTCTTGTAGGATTGGTTTAGTGGAATCAAAAATCCGTGTTCTTGTTGGAAACTTGGAGAGAAATGAGTTCATTACACTTGCACATGTAAATCCTCAGTCTTTTCCTGGAGGTAGAGATCACTGTAAGGAGTAAGTGTTTCGAAGTAGTATTTTCTGCCTCTTGTGAGCAGCGTTGGGATGCAAGTCCTTTTGTTTAAGGTATGTTCACACGGCATTTTGGATACAAAAATCGTATCCAAAAGTGCTGCAGGTGCATGTTTGGATGCGTTTTGGCTGCCGCAGGTTCACCTTCTATAGTTTTAAAGAGGGCTCCTGCTGCGTCTTTAAGGTCAAGAATTGACATGTGAATTCTTTGAAAGGCTCCAAAACACACAAACATGAATCAGTGATCACTCGTCTGAAGCCAATGCATGTTTTACATCGCAAGCAATGTTAATAACACTGCATTGTTAGGGCTTGTTCACACGGCGTTTTAACCCCGTGTTACAAGCGCTTTTTAGATCAGTCTTTGGGACCGACTGGATGGATCTAAACCATTAGCAGTGAGATTATCACTGCGGTCTATGTGGAAGACACAGCGGCGTTCACATGAGAGATTGCCGCTGCGTGTTTCCATCGCTGCTGTCAGCTCAGTCTTTGAAAGAATTGACATGTGAACATACCCAAGGTGCTTTTACAGTTGTCAGTTGGCAAGAAGTACTGTATGGCATGTCACTTGTACATCTCTAACTTTTTTTTTTTTTTTTCTTTTTTTTTTTATCATTAATGAGTATGTTTCGATGTGGTTTATTGGGATCATTTTTAAGAAAGTGGAGAATGCCGAAAGCGTCAACATTGATTTAACACATGATATACAGTCTTTCACAGACACAGGTGAGTTCTCATATATATGTGTGTGTGTGTGTATGCGTAATAGAAATTAGCCTCAAAGGGGCTATTCTGTCCTTGTGGGGGCCAAATTATCTTAAAAATAACAAAGGGTGCACCGAGAAAACAAATCGCAACATGCCTTGTTGCTATGAAAGTGCTTTCTGCTTTATTCACAAAATGGTGGCTTTTTTTATACCTCTGCAAATTAGTAGATAAGGAGCATCACATGTAGCTGGCTGTAAGGGTCTATTGGCCCGTCCTTATCTCTAGACCCCTCCTCACTGCTCAGGAATGCTTTGGACACAGGGTGTAACTTCTGAATAGGCGCCATCTTTGATTACAGGACGATCTTTACAAACTACTACAGGCGGCCATTTTGTTTAACACCTTAATGACAAAAGATATACCTACAGCTTTTACATGCTATATTATATAGGTATGTGCCTATTATATATATATATATATATATCATTAAAATAGACACAAAGGTTCACACATATATAACCTTTGTTCCCATCCACAACGCGTATATGTGTGTGTGTGTGTGTGTATGTATATATATAGTAATCTACTGACTATTTGAAAATGCCATTACAATGTACAGAAATATATGCGCACACACACACTGAGAGAAAAGATGCAGACCACTAGTTCAGTTCATATAAAGAGATTTTCACAGATTATTCAAGATAATTACACCTCAGTCCTCCTATAAAATTGGCCCTAACCGGATGGCTTTGGTGAATGAGTGAAAACTGGGTCTTGAGTCATTTAACTGCTAACAGCCATTGGACATATAGATCCATCTTAGTAAAAGGGAAGCTGACACCCACCGGCTCCGTTCCCTGCTATTTAACGGTTATATACTTTTATTTTAAACTAATTTCAGCATCTGCTGCTTAGTTTACAGACAGGCTAACAACATTAATATGCTGAAAAAGGGAATGAGGATTGAAGCTACTCATGTACGGAGGAAACAACTCAATCAGTATCTTCCCCCAGAAGCTCTACAGAAAAGGAAAAAGGTAATAAAGGGTTTTTTTTTCTGCGACTTTAGTGCAGTTTAAATCTTTAGTTAATCTTTTGATTGACCTTTTGCAGCAAAGTGTTCCAGAAATCACCAAGTTGTCCTCTGGTATTTTGTCCAAGAGATCGTCCTTGGATGGTAACTGTCTGGACAGTTCTAGAGATACAGACACAGGGACACCATGCGAGTCTCCAACATCTGGTTACAAAACCTCTGGATCTAGCAGTCCTACTCTGTCAGAATCACACAGGTAAGAGATCCTCTTCCCTGTGTAACAACCTGCATCTTCACATAACACCACAATTCTGTTTTCTGTATCATCACATCTTTGTCAATTGAAATTTGTGCTTTCCAGGTAAAAATGAATGAAGGTTGGGGTTGAGTTTCTCAAAGGGGTTTTCTCACTAGTCTATTTCACTGAGTCACAATCCGTTTTACACTCCACCTCAGGCTGTGGGTGGCTCTATAGCAGTGATGAGCATATTCAGCATCTCTGTAAGTAGCTGAGCTGTTAGTATATACTGACAAGTGCAGGAGATCTAATCTTCAGTAAACACCATACATGTGCTGTGAGGACTGAAAACCTTTGCTTGTCTAATCTTTTTAGAGGTAATTCACAGTCTGTCCATTGGGTGATGTCATTCTCTGCTCTATCACATAAGAGTTGGTCTAGCAGCCAGATAACCCTAGAAACATGGGTGCACTTAAACACAAAATGTCCCCTCATGACTAAAGTAAAATCTATTGACCAATGTATTTAGAAAAGATCTTCATTAACTGTTCATGTTAAGCTAATCTTTGTAGTGAGAACCCCCTTTATTGGTGCCGTTTAGGTGGTAAACACTTATTTCTAAAAGCTCCAATCTGATGAATAGGACATTTGCAGAAATGTCTTCAACTGTTCTTTTGTTGGTGAATCTACCCTTGTGCACCCCGAAATTGGACGAGTTATTGCTGACCTTTTTATCGATAGTGTAAATGATTTAACTGTGCACTGCTATGAAATATAATGTACTGTCCACTATCATCTCATGGTGCTAAAAATCATAGGAAAAATAGACCTAGAGGCCACATTTGGTTTCAGGGCAATGCAGTCTTTTCTCCTTTCTAATCAACCCAAAACGTTTTGTAATTTTAGGAATCCTGTAGCCGAGAACATTCCAGCAAATCTGTTCCCTTCCTGTCAGGAACCAGTGTCTGTTGTGCCTTCAAATACTGCTTGGGGGCAGGCCATTCCTGTTATTGGATCAAGTAAGGCTTTAAACGTCATTTTGTTATGGCTCTTGCCAAATTTATTTTTTTCCATTGTTTTACCTTTTTTCTTGTAAGGGTATGTTGACATGGATTATTTGGAGGTGCATTTTGCCACGTATTGTGCTTTAGACGTGGTTATATGCGTTCCGCAATTACAGTAATCCATGGCTCTCACAGAGAGCTATGGATTGTGTTGTCCCGTATTGTACGTGCGGGGGGGAGAATTGACATGTCAGTTGTTCGCGGAGATTATGCGCCGGCGGACTGTAGGCCTCCCGTGCTTTGGAAATACGCGCTGATCAGCGTCTGCTTCCAAAACACCGGCGTATTGTGGCGCGTACTATACGTGCAGCAATACATCATGTGAACATGGCCGAACAAGAAAATAGGAAAACTTGTGATCCCATGTTTCTAAAGCTTGTTCACCCAACAGCTATATCCCTTCAATATACATGCGCGCTAAGACACGTCTAATACATGTGCTTTATACAAATTAAAGAAACTTTAGTGTCTTGAGGAAAATGCTGCTTTCCCCTGACAACATATCTCCGTCCCTCACTATGACGATTCCTACTTTGCTAAAAAGCCAGTCTTGAGAGACCAGATGGATTTTGCTGCCCATAAAAGTCTATGGAGAGGGATTGGCTGCTCAAACATAGAAAGGATTGTATAATCGAATGGCCGAATTTACAGCTCGCACTGCTCTAAAATTTTCTCTAAGTTGCTGCAACTTCTGAGTATTTGCATTACTGCAAAAAGGGAGCTGATATTCTTATCCGTGTGTGGAGACTAGCTGCTATTTCTCGCATACATTCCCTGAAAACACTAGCTTAGGAGCAACAGAAAAGTACAGGGGGATCCTTTAGAGGGGTAATAGCACTCTTGAGTGTTCATCTTAAAAAAATTTGAACAGTTTGTAGCCATTTTAAGGCTTAACGTTTTACCTACAGATACTTTCTACTCATAACTTTCTGTGGAACAAGGTGATTATTAGTGGGCCCGTCTTTTTAGCCTGATAGTCCTTGCATTTCAATTTGTCTAACAAACAAAATGCTTTGGTTTTATTTAGCTCTTTCATTTTGAGTTGGTTTTATTGCATGCTTTTTTTTTTTCTTTAGAATCTGATCATGCTATAGCAGTGAAGACCCCAAGTCACACTGGCTGCACCATCCCAACTGTAATAGGACTAAATGTTGTTCCACCCCTTTTATCGGCACCTAGCCTTCCCCAGGAATATGAAGATGAATTTGCTGACCTAAGCCCTAAAAGTGCTGCAGCTAAGCGGACCCATCCTCCAGAGTTGGAAGACTCTCCAAAGCGGCTGAAGGATACAGAAAAGGTTTTGAATACTTTGTTACTAACAAGACTGTAAGAGTATGTTCACACATTGTTTTTTGGATCTGTGTTTCGGACCCAAAAACTGTTCCAAACACACATCTAACAATGTGCAGTGTGATTTACGTTGCCTTCGAAGTAAGACACGCTTTGGCGTTCAGACATCTGAACGCTGATACGTGTTTTACATGCATCTTACGGATCCGTTCAAAGAATTGACGTTTTATTCTTGATCTGTTTTACGCAGCAGACGCCCTATTTAAACTATAGGGTGCATTTCTGCTGCAGCAAAAATGTAACCAAAAACGCAGTGTGAACATCCCCTAAGGCTATGTCTACACTGCACAGGAAAGATCGTATCTTAGCACTTTTCGTTTTTTTTTTTTTTTTTTAAAAGCGCCAAAGATACGATAGTTCCTGCGGCCCCATAGACGGCAATTGAAAAGACTAGCTGCTGTCTACACAGCTCGTCTTTTCTCTGCTAGTCTTTCGGCAGCGGTGTATTATACAACATGTTCTTCTCGTTTTCTTGCCGTCTTCCCATACAATACAATTGTATGGGCGACGTCAGGAAAACGAGAAGCGACCGCGGTTTTTGTACAAAATGAGAAAAACGGTACAGCATTTTGGGCCGTTTTTTGTCCGATGCAGTATAGACATAGCCTAAGACTGCTCACCTGTTTTGAATCTATGTAGGGAGGATCTCCCAGTGTATACATCTGACAGAAGCCTGTGCTGTGGGGGTTTTTTTTTCCAAATATTTAAAACTGAAGAACCTTATAAATTGGATTCTGCAGGTTACTATGTGCTAGATATAAGCTGCAGAAGCCAAACCATTTTTTTTTGTAATCCTTTGGCCATGTTCACACGGCTTATTCAAGCCATAATTGCGGGCCGGATCCTGCCCGCAATATGGCTTGAATAAGGGGCGGGGCCGCGGCGGCGGCGCTGCTCGCCAGCCCCATAGGCTTGCATTATCCACGGCGCGTATTGTGCCTGGATAATGTGCATGTCACTTTCTCCCCGCTCGGCAAATCCGAGGAGCGACTGAATCCACAGTTCTCTATGAGAACTGTGGGTTACCGTAATGACTGCGACGGCTTGGAGCCGCACTGAAGCGCAAATCCGACGCGCAGTACGGCTCCAATCCGCGCCAAAATAAGCCGTGTGAACACGGCCTAAAACTGAAAGTTTATTATTAACCCAACTTAAATGCATATTGAGTATATGACTACATATGGCTATGCAATAGATTACAGGTTGATCTACTTATACACACGTGGACAAAAAAAAATTATGCATAAAATTAGCTTAACTCCATATGTGTACAGTGTGTATGTATTATACACATACATACACGAAAATACGTATTTGATTTTGCAAGTTTTCCCACCTACAGTGTAGGTCTAATTTTTATCGTAGGTACACTTCAGCTTTGAGACAATTTGCATTCTATTCCATGAAATGTGATACAATAAATGAACAGAACTTAATATTTGGGACAGAAACCTTTGTTTGCAATTACAGGGGTGAGATTTTCCTGTACTTTCTTGACCAAATTTTCACACACTGCAGCAGGAATTTTGGCCCACTCCTCCATACAGATCTTCTCCAGATTTCTCCAGTTCAGGGCCTGTCGCTGGGCTACATGGAGTTTCGGCTCCCTCCAAAAAGGTTTGCATTGGTTCAGGTCTGGAGACTGGCTAAGCTACAGCGGGACCTTGAAATGCTTCTTACGGAGCCACTCCTTAGTTGCCCTTGCTGTGTGTTTTTGGCTCATTGTCCTTCTGGAAGACCCAGCCACGACCCACCTTTTAATGCTTTTGCTAATGGAAAGAGGTTGTTGGCCTAAATCTCAAGACCTGGCCCCAGCCATCCTCACTTCAGTACAGTGCAGTCATCCTGTCCCCTTTGCAAGAAAGCACTCATGGTTGTGTCTGTTCTTGGGGTTGTACTCATTTTTTTCCCTTCAAACACTGAGTATACTTGATGCCAAAAAGTGCAATTCTGTTCTCATCTGACTGCGTGACCTCCTCCATTGCTTCCTCTGGATCATCCAGATGGTCATTGGCAAGCTTCAAATGGGCCTGGATATGTGCTGGAATCTTGCATGGAGCCCCAGACCAAGGAAGATTGATATCATCTTGTGTTACTTCCATTTTCTAACCATTGCACCAACAGTTGTTGTCTTCTAACCAAGCTTCTTGTCTGTTGTCCTATAGTCCATCCTAGCCTTGTGCAGGTCTACAACATTGTCCCTAGTGTTCTTAGACAGCTCTTTGGTCTTGGCCATGGTGGAGAGGTTGGAGTGTGATTGATTGTGTGGACAGGTCTTTTATGCAGGTAATGAGTTCAAACGGGTGTAATGAGTGCAGTGTAGGAGGTCCTATTAACCAAAAACTAACAGGTCTCTGAGCCAGAATTTTTGCTGGTTGGTAGGTGCTCAAATACTTTTCATGCAAATTATGCAAAAATCATACAATGTGATTTTCTGGATTTTTTTTTCAATTCTATCTCAGTTGAAGTGCACCTATGATAAAAAAAAAAATTAGACTTCTCCATTCTTTGCAGGTGGGAAAACTTGCAAGGTAAACATGGCTTTTTAGGGTGCTGCAATGAGAACGAACTAACAATAAACTAGGACAAGGGGCCCCAATCTGATATATAAGGAAAAGCTTAAAAGCCAAGTCAGAAAATTGACCTTTTCCAACCACATATGGTGGAACTTTATTCCAAACATTCCCTTCACCTTTTTTTTTTTTTTTTTTTTTTTTTAATAAAGTAAAGCAACAGTAAGTGAATGTAAATTACATATCTAGCCTACGATAAAGTGTCTCTATGAATAGAAGTAAATATAAAGGCAGACTTCATGGACCATGTGGTCCGTTTTCTGTCTTCTACATTTCTATGCAAAATATATTGACTTGCATGCCAATGCTTTGTAACTTAATGGTTCACTAACACAATTGTTTAAGTGCTTCATTAATCCCCAACATGACAGAAAATCTGAAAATATTTTTCAAAATTAAAGGTGTGTTCTAGGGTTTTTTTTTTTTTGTTTTTTTTTTTTTTTTTTTTTTTAATTTGGATATTCAGAGTGGAAACTAATTTAAAAAAAAAAACATGCACTACTCGTTCTACTCCTGGCTTCCTTGTCTCATCTTGACACAGCAAATTCCTCCTGTATTAAGATGGGTCAGTAATCGATGACCAGCCAGGGCCCGGTGACTTTATTTTAGGATCAGGAAGGTATGCTGTACTTAAAGAGTTTTTATGGGGTTTTTCTTCCCCCACACTGATAGCGTTGTGTATTAACAATTTCTTTGCCCAGGTGACCTGTTTGTTCACTAAAAATTCTGGGTCTTTGGATTTGAAAAAATAAAAAAGGGACATTTTTTATAAGCCGTCTAATAAACTGTCCTTTTCAGCTCCTAGGAGCGACTGACTCTGCATTTGTGCAGCCTTCTATACCAGAACAGGAGGAAAGAAGAAATACTGTGGTAAGATAGACATTGTAAGCGGTTAATATACACTGTATGTACAAGCATGTGTAGAATACATTTATATTAATCTATACACGCACCTATTGCGTGTGTGTATATAGAGAATATCAAGAGTGCTGATATGTTAGTATGGGTAGAAATGCCAGGAGTGCACTAGTTTTATGGGATAACTAAAGAGTGAGTCTTTGTTGCCCCCTCCCTCCAACCTCTTGTTTTACAGGAAAGAATAATTGTTGGGGAAGCTATGCCTATTCCGACTATTGACCGCATGAGATCACAGGTACTATCCATGAAATCTATATATTCACATTGGTGAAAGTTCCTGTAACTTCACAAGGGGTGAATTAAAGGTGCTATTTTTTCCACAATTGCTATGTACAGTATTCTATCTAAAGAAACTCCTTGGCTCATTTTTTAAATGTACAGTTTGTTCTATGCAGACTTTATTATCAAGAATCTAAATTTTGAAGGGGTTTTCCATTTTTCTAAAATGCTCATTAGCCAGGGGAGAAGATAAAATTAGAAAACTCGCCTTTTTAAACCCGCACTGCTACAGCGTTACCACTATTACGGTTACACCTTTTTATGTCACAATATGCCAAGTGACACTGCAGCCAGTCACAGGCATCGGCGGTCCCGTACCGTATATTCCGGAGGAGTCTGCGGTCTGTAAAAAGCTGCAAGGTCATAAACATGACCTCATTGGCTAGAAGCAGTGGCACTACTGGAGCAGAGCGCCGGTTTAAGAGTTTTTTTTTTTTTTTTTTTTTTTTTTTACCCCCTCCATTTTTATAAAATACTTTTCTGTTAGAAAGGGAGGGTATAAAATAGGAATACCCATTTAAAGTGTTATGTTAATGTAGTGATAAAATCCATGTGAAGAGTTTTAATGTCATCCTGATGTTTTAATCTGTTTATAGAGGCTACCCAGTAAAGAGCTACCAGATGCATCTTCTCCTGTGCCAACCAGTAATATTCGGGTCATAAAAAATTCTATCAGGCTAACTCTTAACCGGTAACTACACTATGTATCATGTCAAGCAATAACTGAGCATTGACTTGTGTTCAGTTCACGTCTGTGATTGTGTAAAAAGCAAAACTAAATGAATCATGAATTCTTTGTATAGAAGGCCCTATGGACATGGGCTTCTTTGGGGATTGGTCACTGCGAGCATGCTCGTGGGTAGTGCCAAAGAGTTGCTGGGGAAAGCCCCAGTTCTTTTTGTCCTCCGATTCAGTCCAGCCTTGGCCGTGCCGGAGCTTCCATCAAGATAAATGCATTCGGTTAACATTTAGACAGAAGCCATCAACAAATCAATCAACTGAGGACCTCTTAAGACACTTTCCCATATGTGTAGAATAATACAGGTTTTCCCTGTGCCACATACTGCCATGGTATTCTGCATATAATTTTATATCCCTTTTTAGACTATTTACCTCTTGTGTGTTTTTGTGTATAAAATTTGAAAAAAAATTATAAAAAATGCTTTTTGGGTTTTGCAGCAATGAAGCCCTTGTATATGTTTGTCAGGTTGTGTTTTTATTTTTCTTTTTTTTTTTTAAACTTTAAAATTTGAAAAATGTGAAAAAAAAATTGTATTCGGTTTTGTAATCACGTTTCTGTCTTGTATCCTCTGTCTCTGCATAGATCATTGTTTAATCGCAAAAAAAATGTATTGCTTTACCTCATTACTTGTCTAGGAAAGCGGACTTTGCTGGACTGAACAAAGTATAAAGCCTCACTTTTCTCAGGCTTTCTGAAACTTACAGCTCTGCTATCAGTGCAGATTTTCATTTTTTGCTAATATCTGGAAAACTAGATACTGAAATGTCTCCCGTGGAGACTGGTAATGTATATTAACCTTTATTTCCAGGTCCGATTTCAAAATGTCCCCAATTTCCCCTAATTTATCTGATTTAATTTGAATAGAGCATTTTGTACAGTTCACAAATCTCATGCTGCCTCTAATCTCTGCAGCTATGACGGAAGCTGCTTTTAAAGATTATTTCTACCGGTCAGTTAGTGCAGTAGCTAAAGTTTTTGGGATTTTTTTTTATTTTTAGCAGTAGCTATTTCTAGATGGCGTGCAGCCGTTGACCATTAGTGGCTAAAAAGCAAATTGAAGTGGGACCACCAATATGGACGCACTTCATGCTGTCACCTTCACAAAGATTGGCTGCAACTGAATAGGGAAAAGCCAACATCTATAAGATAATTACCAGAACTGCCAAACTTCAGCTAATTTGTTGATTTCCACTTTTTCCTTGCTATTTTGTGTATCCTTTGAAAAATTAAAAAGGTTGCTATCACAATGAATATTTATCACCTGACCTAGGGATTGGTAATAGCTGTTGGGTCTCTGGGTCCCCAAAATGAATATAGACCTGCATAACTGCGTTGTACGTAGCTGTTTGTCCAGATGAAATGTATTACCGGATATAAGCATACACACTTTGCATTGCCTGTGAGTGATTTCTTTAATACCTTTTATCTACTGGTTGAGTGAATTGGGCTAAACCCACCAGAAGACAATCACTACTTGGCATTTATTGGGCAATATTCATTTGGATTTTTGTAGTCTAGCATTACCGCACTTGTAGAGCTCTGATTAGCTTGTATTAAAACTTGTCCACTACTCCATGCAAACTCTTAGGAACCTGGGCCCCAGTGATCTAACAGCATCACCTTTCCTGCGGATAGCACCTTTATTTCCTAAATGCCAAATCTCCCCTCCTCGCCCTCTGCCCACAACCAAACTGCTTTCTAGACTCCATATTAGTTTCTTTGCCGCAGCCGGAATGAAACCATGCTTGGTTGTATAAACTTTTGCTAACCGTAGAAACCTCACATGGTCTACACTACTTTCCTCAGGAACTCTGTATTGCCAAGGTTTATACGACCGCTTTTCTTTTTTTTTTCATCCACTTCCCCCAATAACCATTTCATTGCAGTGTTTTACAGAACATGCATAGACTGGTACATTCTTACCATCCACACAGCTGTTGTACTATTACTTGCACTGTTTTGTAATAAACTATTGTATGCAAACTATTTTTGTATGTAAATGGCATCACCTTATCAAACACAAATAAAAAGCAATACTTTCCCCCAACTGTCTATTTGTGCATTTTCTTCCACCAAAAAAAGGACTGGATCCTAAACAGGATAGTTTAGTTTTTGCTCCGTGGTAAGAAGTAGTTATTTAACGAGTAATGGTATGTTCACACAGTGTTTTGGATGCGTTTTCGACCCAAAAATTGCATTAAAAAGCGCTGCATAAAACGCATTCAACACGCAGGTGCATGTTTTGGATGTGTTTTTGCTGCAGCAGAAACAGTGTAGTTTTAAATAGGGTGCCTGCTGCATCAAATTGATCAAGACTTCATAGTTTCATAGTTTGTAAGGCTAAAAAAAGACAAGTCGTCCATCTAGTTCAGCCTTGACATGTCAATTCTTGAACTGATCCGAAAGACACATGTAAAACATGTATAGATGCGTGTTTTAAAGCATTGAAAGCAATGTAAATCACACTGCATTGTTAGATGCTTGTTTGGAGTGCTAGAAGTCTTGCAGCTTTGATTGGTGCCAAGTTGCTTAAACAGAAGGGTAGAAGCACTCAGCTGAGCACGTTGCCCCTTGAGCTAGGATTTGTACAGCTCTCCTGGTCAGTCTAAGGCAGGGTTAACATGGCTTTTTTTTTTTTTTTATTTTGCGATTACATGTCAAAATGTGCACAAAAGGTGATGGTCCCATTGACTATAATGGGAATACGGTAATTTTTTTATTAAAATGTAGGCACAACTCCAGCACTGGAAAGATCCAAGGTGTTCCTGAACACAGAATATCTCTCTTGCAAACATCTACACAACGGACTAAAAGTTGTATTATTTCTAGGACTGGGGAATAGACAAGGTTTTTACCATTCTATGATGAACAGCGCTTTGCCGTTTATGATCCATATACAGAAATTCTGCTCAGCTTTTTGAAGTATATTTTGGGAAGATCACTACATAAATACTAAACAACCTTTTTTATGTTCAAATAAAGGCTACAGACCACTTCTTGAAGGGGGAGAGTAAGTTTTTATATTCAGTATGTTGGAGGGTCTTGAACATTTTTCAACCTTACAGTAGGAGAATTTCCTGACTTATAGCTAAAAGGCCACAATGTACAGTGAAGGAAATAATAATTTGATCCCTTGCCGATTGTATGTTTGCCTACTGACAAAATAAACCTACCTTTAAAAATCTAGGCTGTTCATGTCTAACATTGAAAGATAGAATATCCAAAATAAAATCCAGAAAATTACATTGTATAAATTATGCAAATTTTATTTGCATTTTGAAGTGAGAAAGTATTTGATCCCTCTGGCAAACAAGACTTAATACTTGGTGGCAAAACCTTTGTTGGCAAGCACAACAGTCAGACTGTTTTTGTAGTTGATGAGGTTTGTGCACATGTCAGGAGGAATTCTGGTCCACTCCTCTTTGCAGATCATCTCTACATTAAGATTTCGAGGCTGTCGTTTGGCAACTCAGAGCTTCAACTCCTTCCACAAGTTTTCTATGGGATTAAGGTCTGGAGACTGGCTTGGCCACTCCATGACCTTAATGTGCTGCTTCCTGAGCCACTCCTTTGTTGCCTTGGCTGTATGTTTTGGGTCATTGTCTTGCTGGAAGACCCAGCCATGACCCGTTTTTAATGTCCTGCTGGAGGAAAGGAGGTTGTCACTCGGGATTTTACTTGGCTCCATCCATTCTCCCATTTGATGTGGTGAAGTAGTCCTGTCTTAGCAGAGAAACACCCCCAAAACATGATGTTTCCACCTCCATACTTGACAGTGAGGCTGGTGTTCTTTGAGTCATAGGCAGCATTTCTCTTCCTCCAACAAAGCGAGTTGAGTTAATGCCAGAGAGCTCAATTTTTGTCACATCTGACCACAGCACCTTCTCCCAATCACTCACAGAATCATCCAGGTGTTCATTGGTAAAATTCAGATGGGCCTGCACATGTGCCTTCTTATGTCCGCAAGGTCCCCCTGCGCTGCAGGATTTTAAACAATTACAGTAGTGATACCAATGGTTTTCTTGGTGACTGTGGTCCCAGCTGCCTTGATCATTAGAAAGTTCCCCATGTGTAGTTTTAGGCTGATCGGTCACGTTCCTCATGATCAAGGATACTCCATAAGGTGAGATTTTGCATGGTGCCACAGATTATTTGACAGTCATTTTGTATTCTGTTTTCTTACTATTGCACCAACAGTTGTCTCCTTCTCACCCAGCGTCTTACTTATGGTTTGATAGTCCATTCCAGCTTGTGCAGGTCTATGATCTTGTCCCTGACAGCCTTAGAAAGCTCTTTGGTCTTGCCCATGTTGTAGAGGTTAGAGTCTGATTGAATTTGTGGACAGGAGTCTTTTTATAAAGGTGACCATTTAAGACAGCTGTCTAATGCAGGTAACAATTAGGAGCATCTAACTGGTCTGGAGCCAGAACTCTTAATGGTTGGTAGGGGGTCAAATACTTATTTCTCTAAGCAACATGCAAATAAATTTCTATAATTTATACAATGTGATTTTTCTGGATTTTATTTTTCATATCTCAATGTTAAAATTAACATACCCTAAAAAATTTAGACTGTTCATGTCTGTCAGTGGGTAAACTTACAAAATCCGCAAATGATCAAATTATTTCCTTCACTGTATAATACATTCCATGTATTAGAATTGTATCAAATGTAGATGTGTTATTTAATTACATAGTGTTTGTGTGCATTGTGAAGATATACGCTACTATATTTTGTTAGCTTTTGGCTGAAATTTCAGGATGAACATCATTCTTGAAACTTTTTTTTTTTTTTTTTTTTTAATGCCCTGGAATGCACATGTCCAACTGTTCATTGTTTCAGTCCATGCAATTTGCTGATCTTGAACAAGGAGCTTAATGGCAAAATTCATAACAGGTGTTTGATCCCTGAATCTCCCAATAAATTTAGGGCATCATTTTGAAATCAAATGAGATTTAAACGGGCCTCCTCATCATGCTGTTCACATTTTTAACATCATGAGACTAAAACACCTTACAACTAATCAATAGTACCTCGCCATTGCAAGGCTTCAAGCTGGATCCTCTGACGGAAATGGCTATTGAGCTTAGTGTCATCAGTAGGTTGTAACAGACTGGAAGAGCTGCAGAAAGGCAGAGAAGTAGACGTTCTTTGGTTACATCACATTGACTACTTAATGCCCTGCAGATGATTGCCACACAACACCAAGCACATTTAAGGGTGGCGAGAGGCAGCCATTCAAAACTGTTTACATCCGCATGGTCCAGTGATCAGTCTCCTTAGTCTGCTTGTCTCCAGCAAACTGAATAGGATGCTGAGCATGTGTACTCCACTTCCTTGGACGGGCCACAGCAAGGCCTGTTCTGAGTGGATCTGGTCTTGTTAAATCACAGTATGATCTTGGCCACCGCGCTGCAGCTCGGTTTCAGGGTGTTGGCAATCGTCTTATAGCTTAGGCCATCTTTATTTTCATCTTCAAGGAGTTTTGTACCATGAGTTGCCATGTTGAACATCAAGTGGCCAGAATGTTTGCGTGTGATAACCCTAAATTTAACACACCTGCTCCCCATTCACATTTGAAACCTTGTAACACTAACGAGTCATATGACACAGTGAAGGAAAATGGCAAATTGGGTACAAACAGTCCATTTTCACTTAGAGATGTAATTACTTTTGTTCCTAGCGGTTTAGACCTTGATGCTGTGTTTTTGAGGGCACACCAAATTTATACGGTTATGCAAGTTCTACACTGACTACTTTCCATTGTATCAAAGCGTCCCATGAAAAAATATATTTACAAAAATGTGAGGGGTGTACACTTCCGTGAAACTATATATTTTTACATATTCACTAAAATTGACACTCCAAGTTCCAGTAAATGTCATTAGTGTAGAGGTTCCTAATCATGCCGCTTGCTATGTTCAAGCTCATTTTGTATTAGGACCCCCCCCCCCCCCCCCCTGTTCATGGATGTAATGTTGCTAGGAGATAATCATGGAACGATGCCCCAACATAAGGCCCTCCTTGTTTTATTGCCAGAAACTAGCATTGCACTATGTTTTTGTAACAGATGTACGGACCTTGTGGTCTGCTTATAATTCAAGATTCCAGAAGCCTAAAACTATTGTTTTTTCCACTAGGTGGCAGCATGTTACTGCACTACATACAAGTAGTTGTGTAATCTTCACAATTCTAACTCAGTTGTTTCATAAAATCACAAAATACGTAGGGTGACATATATGAATTTCGAATGCATACATATATATATATATATATATATATATAAATATATTTTTTTTTTTTTTTTAATACATGGCGCTGACAACCCAGTTCTAAAAACGAGTGTAGAATACGACAGTATGAAGATTTTTGGCGCATTACGTAGAGCTTAATGCGCCAAACTTCTCTCAAAGTTCGGCGCATTACACTCTATGCCCATACAAATTTTGGTGCATGAAGCTCTATGCGAGGCGCCAAACTTTGTATGGGCATAGAGTGTAATGCGCCGAACTTTGAGAGACATATGAAGGAAGGCACTTCAAAGTGAATTATTGCATTAATTATATTCAGTGTATAATGCACCTGAATGTATGAAAGTAGATTTTGTGCGATTTTAAAAATGGTGTCTAAAGTTCATTGCACTGCCTGTGTGTTTGGCATATAATGAAACTTTGGCGCATTGCTAATGCACCAAACATGTATAAATGCTACAGATAGGCTGGACATAAAAGAAGTTATTAGAATAGCATGTCGTTGAATAGAAACAATGGTAGTGGTCTTGCTTGGTGGACCACAGATCCCAGCAATACCTGTGTTGTGCTGGCTCTCGCTGTATGCAGAATAAAGGGTGGGAGCAGCAAAAAAACACTTCAAAATGTCACTTATTTCTCAACTTAAACCAGTACAATAATAAAATAATTTATGATTATCAAACTATATACAATTAAGTTATATTTCATAAAAATTTTTATCATATAAAATATATAATATCTCCTATAAAATGTATTTAAAATTCATAGACTCTAAAACTAATTACATTAAATAACCCACTGATGGTGTTCAGATTTTTTAATTTTTTTCCTACATTAAATTTGAAATTTACTTTTGCTGCTCTCACCCTATATTCTACATACAAGAGCCAGCACACCACAGGTCTTGCTGGAACCTGTGGTCCACCAAGCAAGACCACTACCATTGTTTCTATTCACTGACATGCTATTCTAATTACTACTTTTATTTCCAGCCTATCTATAGCCTTTATACATGTTTAGCGCATTACTAATGCGTCAAAGTTTCATTATGCACCAAACACACAGGCAGCGCGATGAACTTTAGACGCATAAAATCTACTTTAATACATTCAGGTGCATTATACATTGAATATAATGAATGCAATAATTCACTTTAAAGCGCCTTCAGATGTCTCTCAAAGTTCAACACATTACACTCTAAGCCCATACAAAGTTTGTCGCATTGCATAGAGCTTAATGCGCCAAACTTTGTATAGGTATAGATTATAATGCGCCGAACTTTGAGAGAAGTTTGGAGCTTTAAGCTCTATGTAATGCGCCAAAAATCTTCATACTGTCAAAATCTACACTCTTCTATATCTATTTAGAACTGGGTTGTCGGAGCCAAGTATAAAAAAAAATATGCATTCGAATTCATACATGTCTCCCATCATCTGCATCTGCCCAATGTTTGAAGTAAAACTTTCAGTCTATTTTTCACATTATTTTTCTCAGTTTTCTCATTTGTGTATAATTGTATTGTTTTTGTGGAAAACTGCAGTGCTAGTACTGAAGATAAAATTAATCATCTCTGAAGAAAAATGGGAGTGCACACCCAAATGTATGAAGAAGTCAATATTTTATTTGAATCACCTGTAACACCAACAAAATAAAAAAAAGCCCCTTTTGAACTTCTGTTGCATTACCTTTAGACAAATATGCAGTGGCATAATAAGAGTCCATGTAAATAGATAAAATATAGTCCCATATAATTCCAGCGTTCCTAATGAAACACAAAGTGCAATGTATCCAAAAAAGAAAACCAATACCTGTAATAAAAACAATGTGTTTTATAGTATCTCAAAAAAAATGTGGAAAATAGAGGTGCATAGTGAAAGAATAATCAAAGTAGAATAAATAAAAAGAAAATGAGCCCAAATGGCCAGAGGGCAAAATAAAAATACTCCAGTCTGCATGTGTATCAGCACCTTAGGTGTAACATGTAACCCGTGCGTGGAGACTGAAAAATGCATGTAATTTTTTGGGTCTGGCACAACTGCACTGGTAATGACTATGGTGGATTGCAGGATATGTTAACCTGTGTTACATGACGGAATGCTCTGAGCTAGCTTTCTGATACTGCAATATTAACTTGGTGATGGAGTATTTAAGTGTAATTATCCAAAAAGGAAAACTTGATCTGCACATCCAAAACAATTTTAAAGAAATTAGTGTGGTGTGGCAGCAAATGTAATGCAAACACTTCACTCTAGAGGCCAGAAACCAGTCAAAGAAAAGATATTTTCAAAATGCGGTTTTTCTACTTTAGGATACTTTTGAAATTTTGAGGTTTCTAGTGTAATTTTTGATTCAAATTGTAATTGCTCATTCACTGCAACAAGATGACCTCAATTCAGTTTTGATAAAAAATGTAAGGTAAGAACCTCACATTTTTGTGTATCCTACAGTTGCAGATTTGCGTTTTGAAAAAATTCATATGTGATCTTGGACTATTTTTATGGTGGTTTATAGAGTGCTGCTGCTATTGTGTTGTGAAAGGATAATTATTATACATCCAAAATCTCTGGCGTATAGCTATCGTAAGTGTTCAGGAGCCGTTCTCCCCCATTATTAGATATTAATCACTGAACCTCTGGATAGGTGACATGTGCATAATGGGAAATGTAACAGTTTACTCTGCAAAATAGGTGGTAGCTTGTCAATTACCAGCAAGTTTTCCATAAAGACAGAATGGTGTATTCAAATTTAACCGCTTCACGAAATTATCGTAACTGTACAATGCTGGACGTGTATTACAGCTGGCCTCATACTGCATCCTCCAATTAAGCCCTTAGCTGCTGCGATCAATCGTGATTGTGGCAGCTGTAGGGAAGAACGAGCTCCCTCTGTCCCCATCGTAACACCTGTGGCGCGATCGCTGGCTCCGATGTCTTCTCTGTGATGTCACTATGCCGGCCGTGCCCTGTGGACATGGCTGGGCATAACGATTGACATCTCAAGATCACTGATACAAGTCCCCTATGGAGAAGAGAAAAAAAAAAAAAGTAAAAGGCAAAAAATAAAAGAAAAACACATACACTGCCCTTTTTCCCCTTTACAAACGTCACTCGCCCCAAAGAAGATCAAAAATAAAGTACGCATATTTGGTATCACTGTGTGCATAACGACCTAACCTATAAATCTGTCAGGTTCTTTAACCCGCACGGTAAAAAATAAATCACGGCATAGCGATTTCGCTCACCCGGCAGCACATAAAATGGAATGAAAAGCGATCAAAACCTCAAACGCCAAAGTGGTACCAATAAAAAAAAGTCAGTTCATCCTGCAAAAAAAACGCCCTTACACAGCTCTGTTCAGAAAAAAAAAAAAAAAGGTACGTAAACCTAAAAAACTATACAAATTGGGTATTGCCGTAATTTTATGGACCCACAGAGTAAACTAACTTGACACAGGTACTGCATGGTGAGCCTTGTTAAAAATAAAAACAAAAAACATTACTGGCAGTGTAGTATTTTCTTCAACCTGGCTTACAAAAATTGGATTTAAAAACAATAAACTTTGTCCCTTCAAAAATGATACCAATAAAAATGTCAACTCATCCCACAAAAAAACAAGCCACTATTTCGTGCTCAAAAATAAAAAGTTATGGTGATGCAAAAGCATATTTTCCCCTTTTGAATAAAGTATTTTTACTTTGTAGAAGCAGTAAAACATAAAAAAAAAAATATTGCTGTAATTGTATCGACCTGCTGAGTAAGGCTAGCATTTATATCGCATGGTGACCGCTGTAAGAAAAAATAAATAAAAACACTACCTGGATTGCTCTACAAAAACCTTGATAAAAGCCATTAATATCATCATATGAACTCCATTATGGTACCAATAAAAACGTCAACTCATCCTGCAAAAAACAAGCCTTAATTCCATACACAGAAAAATGAAAGTTATGGCTAGGAGACGATAATATAAAAACACAATTCTTTAAAAACGTGTTGCTATTGTAAAAGTAATAAAACATAAAAAGCTATAAAATTTATAACATTGTGACTGTATCAACCACATAGTAAAGTTATCCTGTAATTTATACGTACAGCATGGCGAATGCTGTAAAAATGAAGCCCAAAAAACAATGTCAACTGCATTTTTTTTACCCTTCATTTTCATGGCCCAGTGCTTAATACAAAAAACAAAACATGGAACACCTGTGTTCTCAAAATGCACAATACACCCCTAGATGAGATCCATGTAGGGTGTTGAATCCAAAATGCGGTAGCTTCTGGAAGGTGTCACCTGTTCTGGTACTTTGTAAAGGGGATATGGTACCAACTAAAATATGCGTGCCAAATAGCGTTCCCTTCTTTGTACGCCTTGCAATGCGCCCACACTGCAGTTTACACTCACATATTGACTATTAATGAACATGGAAGAAATTGTGTAACAAACTTCGGTGTGGTTTTTTTTTTTTTTTTTATCCAGGATACCTTTTCAGCTAAAATTGCAGTTTCACTGAATGTCAAATATACCAAACTGAAACGTATTTAGGACTCTTCTGTAAACCTATCCAAAAGCGAAATAAGGGCTAAAGCTTAACTTTTAATTATTCCTCTTAAAAACCCGAAAAGAAAAAATGACACATAGTAAAAGACCACAAAAAACATAATGTCTCAAGTTATCTTATAACAGAAAATGCAATATGTAGCCGTGTGTATCAACTCATGTCACCTGGTTGTCATCGGATGAGGATCCACTCTCTTCGCAAATTGATGTAAAAAGCCCCAAAGTCCAGTAGGTGGTCCTACTCTTAGGGTATGTTCACACAGTGTATTGTGGCGCGTACAGTACGCGCCGCAATACGCCGGGTGTTTTGGAAGCACGCCAACCCCATTGGCCTGCATTGTTCATGCCGCGTAATCGCCGCAAACGATTGACATGTCAATTCTCCCCCCGCGTGTACAATACGATCGTATTGTACGCACGGGGGGACGACGCGTAATACGCGCATTTTGCCGCGAATAAAGCGCAGTACGCGGCGAAATGCGCGCCCAAATAAGCCGTATGAACATACCCTTAGGCTTGTGTTTGCGTCAAATAGCACACCAGGGTCACATGTAGGATATTTCTACATACAGTAGAATTGGGGGAATCGATGCTGAATTGCATTTCCCGAGTCACATCTACTGTGTTCCAGTGAATAATGGCTAAATATTGAAAATCTCCCAACAACAAAAAATGGAATTTTGAAATTTCACTTCCACTTCGCTTTAATTTCTGTAAAACACCTAATGGGGTAATACTTCTTAAATGTGGTTTTGAATACTTTAATGGGTATAGTTTCTTAGTTGGAGTCATTTATGCGGTATCTAACAGACAGACCCCTCAAACCCACATCAGAACTGGACTGGTCCCTAAAAAGAAATCAAAATTGCATTTCTAACCCTCCTAATGTCTTAAAAAAAAAAGGACCTTTAAAAAATGGTGCCAACCGACAGTAGACATATGGTATATGCTAGTTTCTAAACTATTTTGTGTGGAATAAATTATGTTTTATACACAGAACTTTTTGAACTTTGAAAATGGCAAATTTTTCCAAGTTTTCAGTATTGTATGGACAAAAATGTCTTACTAAATTAAAGCACAATTTGTCATAATAAGTCTCAAACATATGGATAGGTAAAGTATCAAAAAGTTATTTTCACATAAAATGACACGTCAGATTTAAAAAATGGGGCTCTGTCAGGAAGATCAAAACTGCGGCGGTAAGGGGTTATTACATAGCCAAGCTTCTGTTGCAGTCAACACCGTTTTATTTTTAAGGCCGAAGTTCTAAGAAATTGCAAAAAGATAAAAAAAATGGCAAAGAATCAAAACAGACAGCTGTCTGAAGGGTGTGAATACAACCTAGAGGAAAAATATTCACCTTTCAGGTTTATGCGTGATTATTAACCCCTTAGGCGTTTTGGATGTGTTTTAAAGGGAGATGCAGATCAATGCAAGAAGTTTAACGTGACTATATCATGGCTTTACATGTTATCTGTTTTTGAATTGCAGCAAAAGCCATTAAAATAGTTAAGAATTTTTTTGTAGTGTAATGTCATGATCCATCATCGGTGAAGTTTATCTCTGCTACATCTGTATGCAAAACAAATCTTAAAATATTCACGGAAAACTTAAATAACAATCACTCCACTGATGGAGGATGATCTGCCATGTTCTGTGGGGCTGCGTTCACTAATAGTGTTATTAGGATTAACTCATTAATAACTATTCACAGATGATGCTGTCTAGACTAGTTTAATTGTAGAACATAAAAAAAATTATCTAAAACTTTTAATTGTATTTCACGGGCATTGACCTCCTAGCTGCAGTATTTATGCGGCCACTAACAGTGGTGGACCCAGTCTTTGCAAGAAACAGAAGCAGTTATGTTACTCTGTAGAAACACTAACATTTAGAATTACCAACACATGTGAAATCTTGGTGGTACTTATTAAGGCATACAGTTCTTTTATAGGCAGTATTACTTGCAATGCTAGTGCGTCACACACTTTCTAGAAAGCCTTTGTCCTTGTCAGGTACTAGGCATTCAGTGTCTTGTTATAACAAATCCTGATTTCTAGTGCAATAATCTGCAGTTCAGTACTGTAACAGTGCTTCTTTGTTGGACGATACTAATTGTACTGATGTCACGTGTCTCCACTCTATTGGGAGTAAGGTTTCTCCTTGGATATCGCACTATGTGTGTGAAGACTTTTAGGCCATGCAATGCTCTATAGGAAAGTTCAATATACAAACGAGCTCTAGGGAAGAGAGCTAGAACTATAATGCCACGTATTGGAAGTAGCATCCCTTAATTTTTAAATCCCGTCTACTAAAGAGCTTTGAAACATAAGGAATTACAAGCCAAGCCAGTAACGCCTCCATAGGGAGCAAGCTTCCCTTTTGTAGGCAGCTGTTTTGGGGTGTTTGCCGCTGTCTGTGCAGAGCAGGGTGCTGACTGGCTAGGTGAATTGCCTTTTATGTGACTTTATGAGGGTAAAGTTTCTCGTTAGGAAGAACATCCTAGGTGCATGGAGACTCATCGGTAATGTAATGCTTCATTGTAAAATACAATATTCAGAAAAGGACTAGGCCAGGAATCTAGCGCTCTGGCGCCAACTATTAAAAGTAACCTTCCTTAAAGTCACATCAGACCTATTAAAGAGTCTTGAAACACAACCAGGGATTTTATGTTAAGGCAGTAACAACTCCTTTGTAGCTTTTGTATTGTCCTTCGCAGCATAAATACAGTGGGGGAAAAAAGTATTTAGTCAGCCACCAATTGTGCAAGTTCTCCCACTTAAAAAGATGAGAGGCCTGTAATTGACATCATAGGTAAACCTCAACTATGAGAGACAAAATGAGAAAACAAATCCAGAAAATCACATTGTCTGATTTGGAAAGAATTTATTTGTAAATTATGGTGGATAAGTATGTGGTCACCTACAAAAGCAAGATTTCTGTCTCTCAGAGACCTGTAACTTCTTATTTAAGAGGCTCCTCTGTCCCCCACTCATTACCTGTAGTAATGGCACCTGTTTGAACTTATCAGTATAAAAGACAACTGTCCACAACCTCAAACAGTCACACTCCAAACTCCACTATGGTGAATATCATAGAGCTGTCGAAGGACACCAAACACAAAATTGTAGCCCTGCATCAGGCTAGGAAGACTGAATCTGCAATAGGCAAGCAGCTTGGTGTGAAGAAATCAACTGTGGGAGCAATAATTAGAAAATAAAAGACATACAAGACCACTGATAATCTCCCTCAATCTGGGGCTTCACGCAAGATCTTACCCCGTCGGGTCAAAATGATCACAAGAATGGTGAGCAGAAATCCCAGAACCACACATTGGGTCCTAGTGAATGACCTGCAGAGAGCTGGGACCAACGTAACACAGGCTACCATCAGTAACGCACTATGCCATCAGGGACTCAGATCCTGCAGTGCCAGATGTGTCCCCCTGCTTAAGCCAGTACATGTCCAGGCATGTCTGAAGGTTGAAAGAGAGCATTTGGATGATCCAGAAGAGTACTGGGAGAATGTCATATGGTCAGATGAAACCAAAGTAGAACTGTTTGGTAGAAACACTTGTCGTGTTTGGAGGAGAGAGAATGCTGAGTTGCATCCAAAGAACACCATACCTAATGTGAAATATGGGGGTGGCAACATCATGCTTTGGGACAAGGACAACTGATCCATGTATATGAAAGAATGAATGGGGCCATATATTGTGAGATTTTGAGTGCAAACCTCCTTCCATCAGCAAAGGCGTTGAAAATGAAACGCGGCTGGGTCTTTCAGCATGACAACAATCCCAAGCATGCAGCCAGGATAACGAAGGAGTGACTTCATAAGAAGCATTTCAAGGTCCTGTAGTGGCCTAGCTAGTCTCCAGATCTCAACCCCACAGAAAACCTTTGGAAGGAGTTGAAAGTCCATGTTGCCCAGCGACAGCCCCAAAACATCAGTGCTCTAGAGGAGATCTGCATGGAGGACTGGGCCAACATACCAGCAACAGTGGGTGTCAACCTTGTGAAGACTTACAGAAAATGTTTGCCAACAAAGGATATATAACAAAGTATTGAGATGAACTTTTGTTATTGACCAAATATTTATTTTCCACTAAAATTTGCAAATCAATTCTTTCCAAATCAGTCAATGTGATTTTTGGGATTTGTTTTCTCATTTTTTTCTCTCACAGTTGAGGTCTACCTATGTTGTCAATTACAGGCCTCTCATCTTTTTAAGTGGGAGAACTTGCACAATTGGTGGCTGACTAAATACTTTTTCCCCACTGTAGGTTTTGTAGAGATGTAGTTTTCAAAAATATTTTTTACTCCCTACCGTTTCAACCTGATTACCTTTTTTGGAGATTAGTTCACTAAAATTCTTAGATCTCTGAATGAGGAGAAAGGACCTTTTTTCCCAGGGATCTTAAGGGAAGACATTTCCTACATACCATTCTTTTAAGATTTCATTCCCTCCCAGAAGAACATTTCATCACATTGACTGGAATCGGCAGAAAGAAAGCGAAGTGTCAGGAACTTTTAGGTTCGGACTGGCCCATGGGAACAGGGGAAACCCCTGGTGGACCCCTAAGCATGGCAGAACTGTAGTTGTTTTTTAACTGTACAGTATTTGCATGCTCAGGAAGGGTAGCAAAGCAGCTAAAGAGAAGCAAGAGGCAGAGTACACTCACCGGCCACTTTATTAGGTACACCTGTCCAACTGCTCGTTAACACTTAATTTCTAATCAGCCAATCACATGGCGGCAACTCAGTGCATTTAGGCATGTAGACATGGTCAAGACAATCTCCTGCAGTTCAAACCGAGCATCAGTATGGGGAAGAAAGGTGATTTGAGTGCCTTTGAACGTGGCATGGTTGTTGGTGCCAGAAGGGCTGTCTGAGTATTTCAGAAACTGCTGATGTCCTGGGATTTTCACGCACAACCATCTCTAGGGTTTACAGAGAATGGTCCGAAAAAGAAAAAACATCCAGTGAGCGGCAGTCCTGTGGGCGGAAATGCCTTGTTGATGCCAGAGGTCAAAGGAGAATGGGCAGACTGGTTCGAGCTGATAGAAAGGCAACAGTGACTCAAATAGCCACCCGTTACAACCAAGTAGGCAGAAGAGCATCTCTGAACGCACAGTACGGCGAACTTTGAGGCAGATGGGCTACAGCAGCAGAAGACCACACCGGGTGCCACTCCTTTCAGCTAAGAACAGGAAACTGAGGCTCCAATTTGCCCAAGCTCATCGAAATTGGACAGTAGAAGATTGGAAAAACGTTGCCTGGTCTGATGAGTCTCGATTTCTGCTGCGACATTCGGATGGTTGGGTCAGAATTTGGCGTCAACAACATGAAAGCATGGATCCATCCTGCCTTGTATCAACGGTTCAGGCTGGTGGTGGTGGTGTCATGGTGTGGGGAATATTTTCTTGGCACTCTTTGGGCCCCTTGGTACCAATTGAGCATCGTTGCAACACCTTTTGGAATCTATGCCACGAAGAATTGAGGCAGTTCTGAAGGCAAAAGGGGGTCCAACCCGTTACTAGCATGGTGTACCTAATAAAGTGGCCGGTGAGTGTACATTGCATGTATAGTCATTTACAGTAGCTGTAGAGTGCTCGCCCAGAATAAGCTCCGACCGGTGGGCCTGGAAACAGCTCAGCCAGTAGGCCCCTAGAATCAACTCCACCTGTGGGCCCTAGACACCCCAGTCTGACACTGACTTCTGATGCCATGCTACCACCTCCTGTTTGTGCAAGACTGCGGTATTTTAATTATGCCTTGCACGAGATCTTTTTTTATCTTCCCTTAGGGAGTCTAGCAGTATGGTTTATAACAGAGTTTGGTAAGTTCTCTCTAGTTGGTGTACATATCAAAATGTATCTCCAAGAGTAAAGGGCTGCATGTGTTAACCTAAAAGGACTTAGATCTCTAAGGATAATCTCTGAATTCTACAGTTTTACATATCCGGCTATAAATAAAAAGACATCTGATTCTTAAATGGTCATGAAATTAGGTACATGCAACCTTGAACGAACAACGACACATGAAAAATTACACTTCAAAAGCACAACAGTCACTATTTATTTAACAAAATGCACCCAAAATCTATAGCTTGTAAAACCACCTTTAGTAACAATAACTTGAAGTTATAATTTTCTGCATTATGTTATTTCTTATTCAAATCATTCTGGAAGAATATTGGCCCACTCTTCATTGCAATGTTGCTTCGGTTCATCGAGGTTGGTGGACATTTGTTTATACACCACAGAAATGCAATTGGTTTGAGATCTGGACTCTGACTGGGCCATTGTACATCCTTGATTCTTTTTTTAGCCATTCTGTTGTAGATTTGCTTGTATGCTAAGTGTCACTGTCCTATTTCATGACCAGATTTTGCCAAGCTTTAGTTATTAGATGAATGTCCTGACATATGACTCTAAGATACTTTTGTATACAGGAGAGTGTTCAACTCAGTGACTGCAAGGTGCCCTGCAAAACATGCCTAAATCATCACACATCAACCACCTTGCTTGAAAGTAGGTATAAAATGTGCTAATATGCTCTGTTTGCTATATACTAAACATGTTTCTGTACATTATGGCCAAACATCTCTATGCTGGACTGATCTGTCCATAAAACACCATTTCAGAAGTCTTGTGGTTTCTTAGGATACAACTTTGCAAACTTAAGCTGCGCCACCGTGATCTTTTTAGAAAAAAAAAATTGCCAACAACCCTTCCAAACAAGCCATACTTGTTTAGTCTCTATTTGCATCATCTTAAAATGTAATATGTTACATGTTAAAGGGGATGTATCGCTTCGTCAGTTAGCCTGTTTCACTGCTCTCACAGCCTCTCAGTTACAGAAATTCAGGGGCGTGTCCTCCCCTCCCAGCTGGGTGTTTCTTAACCGAAGGGATGACATCCCCCTTTCACTGTACATGCTGGCTCCATGTGTTACCCCCCCACCCCCCTCCACATGTCACCGTGTCTCTCCATATGCAGAGTATGTAAGAGTTGTTTACATACCACATGCTTGCATTCATGTTACAATTGAATCCAGTCGTGTATAAACTCCTCCAGCGCTGTGCAGAGTGAAATGCTCTCGGCCTCTAATGCTCCTTCTATGTTTAGTCACAGTCGCACAATTATGTTGTTTTCTGATTATAGAAGCCCTGTAGTGTTATTCTGTTTCTTCTGGCTGTGCAGAGTGAAAATGTACCGGTCCCTTACTTTGAGTGAGAGGCAGGAATGCAAGCTCTGTGAATACAGCCGACTGGGGGCCTGACAGAATGTAAATGAGCTCTCAGCTAGTGAAATGCAAGGAGGAGGGATCTGACCAGCACTGGATATCAGTGTAAACAGAAGATAAGGGATCCTGTGATAACAAGACAGCTTTGCTAATGACATCCAATTGCAAAGTTGCTTGTATTCACTGTATTCACTGTCCCCTTATTTTGAAGACCATTCAATGAAATGATACAACCCCTTTTACTAAGGCCAGAAAAGCCTGAAGTGTAGCTCTTGGTTTTTTGCAATGTCTTTAAGCAGTACACTGTCTCACCTCCATCTTGGGAAGAGAGGAATTTGCTGGGATGTCCACTAATGCAAAGATTATCAACTGTCTTTAATGTTCTCACTGCAGCATGATGGACCTCAAAGTGCTTGGGAATGGCCTTAAAACTCTCTTTTCAGGTTGTCGGGCAGCAACAATTGCTTTTTTCTAAGTTTATTTCTGATGTCCTTCTCTCTTGGCATTGTGTTAACACACACCTTAATGCTGCACAGCAGTAAACGTCCAAAACTGCAGCTTTTAAATAGGTCATAATCAGGAGAAGGCTGATAATCAAGGGAATTCGATTCACAACAGCTGGCTACTTCTTACTTTCTTAATTCTTATTGAAGCAGTAAAAGGTGTAGTTACAAAGGTGGACACAATTGTTGTAACCCTTCTATCAAATAAAAACCCACCATGGTCACTAAAATAACTTGAAACAGACAAAAGTTATAATACATTTACTAAACATCAACTAATGAAAATCAGACATTTGAATTATGGTTTAACTGAGAAATTAAAAAAGGAAAAAAAAGCTAATGAAACTACCTCTGACAAAAATGATGGCACCCCCTAGAAAAGATTGAAAATAATTTAGCCATAGGAACATGTTGAATCTGTACAGGGATCAATTAAACCTCAAGACTATCAAGGCATTCTGGAGAAAATGTGCTACCCAGCATCAGAAAGCTTGGTCTCACTTGAAGGTCATGTATCCTCGAAAAAGGAAAATGACTCAAAATGCACAGATAAAAACATCCAAGAATGGTTAGGAGCAAAGAATTGGAAAATTCTGAAGTGGCCTTCTATGAGCGCTGAAGCATGCAGTCTGGAGCAGGCATCCTTCAACCTGGGTCAAAATACTTGTGGACAGTTAGGCTATGTTCACACGGTGTACTTGCAGGGACATATTTCGCCCGCAATTGCGCGGGGGCGGGGGGGGGGGAGGGCGGCCCCATAGACATTCATTATTCACGGCACGTATACGCCGTGAATAATTGACATGTCACTTCTCTCCCCACTCGGCGTATTGTCCGAGCGGGGAGAGGAGACATAATCCATAGTTCTCTATGAGAACTGTGGATTAAAGTAATTATTGGGACATATCTCGTCCCGTATTTAGCGCAGTATGACGCGAATTACGGGGCGAGATATGTCCCAATAATTGCCATGTGAACATAGTCTAACAGAAGTCTTTTTATTTGCAGTGATTTCCTCAAAAGGTTGTACACCAAAATATACAATCATTAGGGAACTATCATTTTTATCCTAGCTATTTTCATTAATTTCTTTTACATTTTTTGGTTGAACCACAATTCAGAAGCAGTGTCTGCTCATCAGTAGTCAATTTTCAGTAAATTTAAATTATTACTTTTGTCTGTTACAAGTTATATTGACCGTTGTGGGTTTTTCTTTCTTTTAAGGGAAGGGTACCAATAATTTTGTCCACATGTGTAATTTTTCACACACTGCTTCTGTATTTTGGACTAGTTTTTATTAAATAATGACATGGTGGAATCTGTTTTGAGTTGCGGTTCGTCTGAGGATCAATTTACCTAATTTTAAGACCTTCTAAGGCCCAGATTTTTTTAAAATGTCTTAATATGGAAAACTATAGCTTTCAAAGAGTCTGCACCTTGCTTTTTTATGCTTTTTTTTGTCAAAGACTGAATGCTCAGAAGAAGGCAAGTCCAACTTGTGGAGCTTCAAGAAATGACTACACTGGTCTACAAAAACATTTTTTTTAGGTGCCAAGATTTTTTGAATGGATCTAGGGTATTTTGAGGGTGCGGAGTTAAAAAAAAACAAAAAAAAAAAAACATCCATTTTGCTAAATCGGTACTAGCTTTTGAGATAATGGACATCCATAAAAATAATGAATCCCCCTATGCGACTTATGTGTGATAACAAATGCAATAGGTTTTAGTCTGTCTTGACTCTTTAACAGTGGCTAAAGGTTATGAAATATCCCATATAATTATTTTGTATTTCAATTTGTAGACTTAAAATGCTTTAAAAGTGACTTTTTGAAGCCAGAATTTAACTGTGAATTTGCAGAAAAAAGAAGTTGGCTACAGTAAAAGTTTGTCAACCCAGTCTTGGTTTATACCCAGAAAAGTCTGTCTTTATAAATACATGAAACAATTATAACTTTACCAAGAAGAGCCTGAATCAACAATCCTGATTTATTCTTTTACATCTGTGGAGAGTAAATGGTTGAAAAACAAAGAAGAAATATCACAGACTTTGTGCATCTAATATACCTGGCTTATTTTGGAGTACAGCCTAGAGACCAGGATAAGTCTTTGGCTGCACATATGGTTTGCGAAACATGTGTGGGACACCTACGACAGTAGACAAATGGTGAAAGAAAAAGTTTAAACTTTAGTGTGCCAATGGTATGGAGAGAACCGAAAAACCATCATGATGATTGTTATTTTTGTATTTTAAAGATTAAAGGTTTTAATCCTTACAAGAAAGCTTGATGGGATTATTCTGATTTGAAAGATTACCTATTCCACATGTTCCCATACCAATATTTACCAGACTACCAAAACAGCCACTTTCAGACTCTGAAGAGGGGCAGGGATTGGAATGTATGGCAGGTAGCAGCAGTGGAAGTGAATTTGAGGGAAGCTCTTCGATGCCGCAACCATTAAGCCAAAAAGAACTCAATGACCTGATTCGAGATTTAAATCTGTCCAATCAAGAATCAGAACTTTTAGTACTACAGAAAATCCATTATCATGAACATCAATGGTCGATTTGTGTTGATCTGAAGATGGTAAACTTCATGTTTGGACAGCAATCTGGCTACACAGAATACCCATTCTTCATGTCCCTGTAAAAACAAGGCAAAGCAAGATCCTTGGACAAAAGCAGTTGTTGTAGGAAGGATGCCGCATACCATCTAGTAGATTATGTTAGAGTATCTTAGGGTGCTTATGGTAGGGTAACCAACCCTATATGATAGATCAGAAGAAGTACCTCAGCACTCCTTAAGTTTGGTGAAAAAATATTACATTTATTCAGAAGATCACAGTGATGAACATATCTCCAGTATATTGATGGTTAATAGTATAATATGAGCAATCCAGACTCTTGTATAAAAGTCAGTCTAGTCTGGTGGGGTAACAGGAGGAGGCAAATGGAGCAGGAAATGTGGACAAAAGAGTCATGGCCTACAAGGGAAGAAACTATTGTTGGTGCTACAAATATTATCAACAAGTCACTGGTGGACAAAAACAAAATCATTCTCCCACCACTTCGTATAAAACTAGGATTGATGAAGCAATTTGTTAGGGCTTTGGACAAAACCGGTAATCGCTTCAAGTACATTTGTAGATCATTCCCGGGACTTAGCATGGAAAAACTAAAAGCTGGAATCTTTGATGGTACTCATATTAGTAAACTCATGAACGATCCCAATTTTACCAAATGCATGAATGACACAGAGGCTTCAGCCTGGAAGAGTTTTGTTTCTGTTGAGAAGAACTAGTTTGGGAATAACAGAGCAGACAATTATGAAGAATTGGATATGCTCGCTAACTTCAGAAATTTGGGAGTTAATATGAGCATAAAGATGAACTAACTCCATAGCCATTTAAACAGATTTCCAGATAACCCTGGAGATTTGAACAAGGAACAAGGCGAGAGGTTCCACCAAGATATAAACGTGATGGAGGAGAGATATCAAGGCAGATGGGACATACCCATAACGGCAGACTACTGTTAGAGTCTCCAATGTCCTGATGACTGTCACGGATGCCCCTGCGACCCTCATCCCGGGTCGCAGGCGCATCCGTGTCCCGCTGCCGAGCGGCGCCACAACCCGCATGTCAGGTTGCGGGCACGCTCATTCTCCTGCCTGTTCCCCTGTTCACTTACCCGGCCACGCTCCTGCTGCAGTCTCTGTCCCGCGACGCACGCGGCCCCGCTCCCAAGGCGCGCGCCGGCAGTGTTAAATTTAAAGGGCCAGCGCACCGGTAATTTGCTATTGCCAGCCGCTGCCCCTATTTAAGCCTGCCTCTTCCTGGTTACCCTGCTAGATCTTTAGTGCCATTTTGCCTACTGAGAAACCGTTCCTGAATTCTTGTTCTGATTACCGTGTACCGTACCATTTGCCTCCGTCCCTCGACCACGAATCTTGCCGCCTGCCCTGACCTTCCTGCTTGTCCTCGATCACGAACCTTGCCGCCTGTCCTGACCTTCCTGCCTGTCCCCGACTACGAGCCTGACTTAAGATTCTGTACCACGCTACACCTCGGCTGCCTCCGCAAGCAAGTCACATCAGTGGAAGCGACCTGGTAGACTCCCGCTGCAGCAAGTCCATCCCGCTTTGCGGCGGGCTCTGTTGAAAACCGGGACCTACTTAGATTCCGCTCCCTGGCTTGGTTTACGCATCGCTTGCGGTGGTCCAGCGGATCCACTACCGTTGCCCATGACAATGACACACAAAAGGAAATAGCATTGACATTAATAACTAATTAATATTGTATTAATCTAATCATACATAACATACATTTTTCCTGTCACTGTAAGATTTTTTTTAGTTAACTTACTAGTTGTAACTGAAATAATATTCTTGCAATTCTGAATGTTTTTCAAACGTGTTGCATTAATTAACTATAAAATATCTGAGACTAGAACCAATTTGGCGAAGCCAAACTCATATTCTTAATCAGCACCATAAACTTAATATGAAACCATTCAGACATCGCTAGCACCAAAATCACTGTTTACCAGTGCTATATGAGGCTCAGGAAACAGTCTTGCAAATAAACTAAAGCAGCACTTCTCCAATCTCTACCCAGGAAATCACAGGCACTGGAAAGAGTAGAATAATGAATGAAATGACATGTTTCAGCCATGTAGTTAATGAAGCTTAAAGGGGTTTTGCCACAATCTCATTTCATACCTCCTGCATCCAGCTCTTCAGCTCTGTGTGCTCAGAATGGGCGTGTGTGATGTGTTTGAATTGCAGATCATGTGACCCAGCAGGATGATATCACCAGGCCTTTCCTCTCTGTAGTTAAAGAAAGGTCTGCTTATGTATAGAGCTGTGAGTAGCTCTGAGGTAATGTTTTTGCTTCACAGCACAAGGGTCCTAGGTTCAAATCCCTGAAGGAATTTAACCTGTGGATTTTAAATTTTTCTTTATCAATCAAAAGACTCATTGAGGTTTCTTTTTTTAATTTATTTGCACTGTTTGACTAATTACTAAGGAGGACAGAGGACAGGAGTAGAGTGACAGCACCTGGGGATTGAACACTCAGTAGCTGCCTGAGAGGAGAGGTGATGTCTGAGCATGTGCGACCAGGACTGAGGAGCTCTCAGCCCTGGTCGTATCCCTTGGAGACAAACTGTAAACAATGGATCACTAAAGGAGAAGCTAAAACAAAAACGGTCCAGAATTTTTAATAATAATGAATGGTGAAAATGTTTATTATTTAACTTTCAAACTTCCCACATCAATTTTACTTCGTGACAAAACCCCTTTATATGGCTGCTGGGCCTTTTGCTGCATAAAATTGGAATTAGGGCCTCCCCCCTGTGTAATAGGTGTCATGTGCACCCGGCCTCTCTGATGCATATGTTCTGGCATTGCCCTAAACTAGAGCGATATTGGATTTTTGTTGTACAATTGATCCAGCGTATTTTTCAAATTACAGTGGAGATGAATCCGTTGGTTTGTATTTTGGGATACGTAGGAGACTTAACGGTTTCAGAGGCTGAGAAAATCGCGATATCTAGACTTTTATTTATGGCAAGGAAATTAATAGCGACAAAGTGGCTGGATGCAGAACCCCCGTCAGCACAGGAGTTTGTCAATAAAGTGAATTGGCTGATCGCATTGGAGAGAGGGGTGTATTAAAAGAGAGGAGCCAAACTTAAAGGAGTTGTCTCATTACGAGCTTTCAGCCTGTCAGTGTCCCTGGTAAGTTTTAACTGAGGGGCGTGCTAAACTTGTCTGTCTGTTCTGCTCCCTCCTCCCCCCTCCATCAGCACCAAGGCAGCTAACTTCTATACAGGGGGGGGGGGAGGGGGGTTGCTCGCAGAGTTCACCCGGTGTGTGCCGGCCTAGGTCTGTTGGAGGGGAGGGCGGATCTAGGAGTGTAGAAGGAATATGAAGCTGTGTGCTAATAAGCAGAGGGGATGCATGTGTTCCTATATCCCCTGCTTAGCTTACAAGTCTCCAAAATTCCAGCAACAACAAGGGCAGTTTTTACTATCCCTCAGGATGTCTCACTAATACTGGAGAACATAAAGTATTCACATGCCTGATCTCTATATTTTTAGTATAGTCACAGTTCCAAAGACATATCATGATTATAGTAACAGACAGGGTCACTGCTGTCACATCTATCTGTGTAGAGAGCAGGAGGAAGCAGGCACACACATTTTTTAATCCAGGCAGCTTGGACACAGACACCAGAGTCCCCCCCTCCCCCCCCCTCCCGACTCCTCCTCCTCCCCCCTCCACTCCAGAAGCATTCTGTGCGGGAGGGGCTCTCTGCTCCGACCTTTCCTTCAAAGGTGATGAGTCATCAGACCTGACAGCCAGTAAGATAAGGATCAACAGGTCTGCTACTATAGAGATTTGAGAACTGATGTAGTAATACTAACAGGGCTAGCTCAAAATCAGTAGGACATTTGTAATGAACATATATTGCAAAGCTGCTTTTTTTTAAAAGATTTTTTTAATTAAAACCCAATCATTGTAGCGAGACAACCCTTTAAGTATAATAAAATAGGGCTAAATGGCTGATACTTCTGGTCTTGCTGCACCGAACTTAGTTAGGCAGAGGGGGTTGGGATCTCGGTGTAGAGGTTCCTGGGACTGTCTATGGGAGTTGTGTGGATGGAGGCCGTCCGACAGCCAGGTACAATTTTTATTGTGACAAGAAGACTGTTATTAATATTGCATTGTTATTTGATTGTAATGGATATTTACTGCTCCTTAATCTGGAGATGGATTTGAGAGGTGGGCTGGGTTGTGTTTTGGGGATAAATTGAAATTTGGTCTTACAATGACATATACTGTATTCTGTTTGTACTACTTTATATCTGACCAATAAAAAGTTTATGGTTAAAAAAAAAAAAAAAAAAATGGCTGCTGGGCTCTTTCCAGCACCAAAAAAACGAAAAAACCCTTGGTTGACTTTTGCCCCCCGACTGTAATACATAATGAACAAATTTTTAAAATTGAACATACTTTTTAAATGTCACCCTGTTTTTTCCCATCGCATATCCAAAACTAAGCTTGAAAATATTTGCAAGCAAATTTTTAGGTTTGAGATAGCCAAGATGATTTTTAAAAAAATGTTTTGAGCTATTTTCAAAGCTATATGGATGGTGAGATATGGAGCTTGAAAGTCTATTAGTGCTAAAGGTGGCAGATCCTCTCCAGTGTCCAGCATACTACATAAGTAGGGCAATGACGAATACTGTTGTAACAGCCTACCAGCTATTCCATATTTCTCCTAAAAATGAGGGGGTATGTAGAGCAAGGCACTAGAAATAACAGGTTGCTCTGCGTTTTTATCCCTCTGAAGAGTTTGTAGCTTGATTCTGGTATATTTTTTTTTCCAAATAAACCCCCTAAACCGGTGATGGACTTAATGAAAGTTATGGGAAGCAATCCATACCGGGGCATTATGTGAAATATACAACAATTGCGGTATTAGAATCACTTTAATTAAATTGCCTCATCCAACCACTGACAGCAGCAACTGACTCCACGTATTCATTTTAGCAGTCATTATTGTTAGAAGTGAGTGAGGTTAGAATAAATAAGGGCAACTATAATTCCCGGATATTTGAAGGGGGGCCTATCTGGACTGGAACAAAATCTGAGGGAAGGATGTCAAAGGGAAGTAAAATTGATTTCGCCCAATTAATACAGACCAGATTGATTCCCAAATTCCTCTACAGTTGTCATCACAGAACCAACATAAGATTTTGTGTCACCTAAATATAGCAGGATCTCATTATCATAAAGGAAAACTCGTTTCTCCATCTCTCCACACCTAAAACCAACTACATCAGATATATAGCAGTCAGCAAGCCAGAGGCTCTATTGCTTAATCAAATAGAAGGGGGACAGCAGGCACCCCTGTCTTGTGTCTCCTTTTTGTCTAAAAAAAACTGAATACCCCTACAGTATCCGATTGACAGAACGGTCTGTGTACAATAGCCGGACATAGGAAAGGAAGATGAGCCAAAACCCATTTTTTGCCTAAAGGTTGTAGGGTCCCCCTTTACCCCGTCAAATGCCATGAGAGCATTGATTGAGAGTACTACCCCCCTTTGCTAGTTAACTTAGCTAGTTGTAGGGTTTGAAAAACCCCTGAAGAAAAATGCGTAATTTTGGGGGGAAAAAAACCCTTTTTATCATAAATATACCCCTCGAGACCACCTTGGTCAGCCTATTTGCAAATACTCTGGCAATTAGTTTAACACCCGTGAGAAGGAGGGAGACTTTGGGTCCTTTCCCGATTTTTGAATAAGAACAATAAAGCCCCTTTACATGGATTGGGGGAAGACCCCAAAACTAATGCTGCCAAAAAATGGAAAAAAAGGGGCCTTTTCATTTAAACTCTTGCAAAGCTTTATTAACTCAATTACTTTTACCCAGACCGTCAATATGAGTAAGTACTCCCACCCAGTGTGAGTCATGGTTCCTTTTAAATCTCCACTTCTCCAGCAGCGAAACATTAGGGTATAGAGAGAAGATATTTGTGCAAACTTTTGCAGGATTTGAAATTTCCAACAAAATCTGTAAGTTACAGATTTTTTCTCTGTGGATTTTAATATCACAATTTTTAAAAAAAAATCCAATCAGGGGTATGCTGTCAATTATAGCATGCACAAGCTCATTAATTCCTGAGCAACATGAGCCCTGATGCAAAAGTCTACTTTGGGGTGAAACCCACAGCATTCCCACTGGCCCTCACTGACTGACAGTCATATATTTAGCTTGGAATGAGATGCAGCTTCAGTATTGTAAATTGGAGAGGGATTCTTTCAAATCTGTAGGGTGTGGGACAACCCCCAATAGACAATATTATATGTTGTGTACTACATATTGCTTATATAAGTGGATATATGGAGTGTATATATATATGACTAAGTAGGGGTGCTTTGAGCACCACAAAGGGGGAAAGGCTTGCATCCAATCAGTGTAGGGAAGAAGAAAGGGACTGCCTCCCATGTGCTAGTTAGCTTTGTGTTCTGAGTTAAAGTGGTTGTCTTACTGCACATATTAGCTCTAAACATGCAGGGACCGGTAATTAAAGAGATTTTTCAAAAATATTGCTTTATTTTTTTGGCTTTGTTGAGAAGTTAGTTTAGAATTTATCAGCTCTGAGTGTACACAGGTTTCTGTAGGTTACTGTCCTGCTCTCCCCTTCTCTCTCTGCTCTGTCTTATCTGATAGGAGGGAGTGAGGTCACCAAAGTTCGGGCTGCCGCCGGCTTGAGTGCAGAGTTTGGTATCTCACACAAGTAATTTGTCTCCTTTCTTTGCATACTTTGATATGCTCTGTTCTTTTAGAAAACATCTCCTGCTCTCATGTAATTGCTTTTAGAAGAGCTGTGAGTTCCGTGCTGGTATAATAAATACTGCCATAGAAACAGCCACAACCTAACCAGGAAGAGACAGCATGCCTGAATCTGGGTCTGCTTTTGGCTCTGAAACAGCATGGTGAGACAACCCCTTTAAGATGAGACATCAAAACCCAACTTATTATTGAGTTTACAGGAAGTCAGTGGGGTGGACAGGCTATAAGCACAACAACAGCCTGGAAGCTCACAGTAGAAGTAGTGAGGGAAAGAAAGAGCAAGACAAGTAAGAGGAAGTATACAGGAGAGAGCATAGAAGAAAATGACTGTAGGACAGGCTAGAGACCTATTCTAGATGAACAGAAGACAGAGGTAAAGTCAAGAGGAGGCCTGATGTGATATCCCAGGGAGCATACCAAGGTGTAGCGAAGAGTCCTTAGGCATTACCGCTTCACTGCATTTAGAGGTGTAAAACCAGAAAGAAGATCTGAGAGACACGAGTTTTAGGAATTGCTAGAAGAACAATTGAGATTTACAATGAAAAGTTTGCTGTACCACAAACAAATGTCTATTTGAGATGTGAATTGTGCACCAGTGTGACCTGCTTCAACTTGCTTTAAGTAAAGTCTTGAAGATCCCAAGCTGAGAGTCTCTTCCTGTGCGGTGCATTACACCTCCTCGCAAACCCACACTATTCCCAGACGAAGCAGTGTTTGTATTATTTTTGTATGACTTTTGTGGATGATCATTTTTTTGGGTTGGGAAATCCCACACTAGAATGCCTGACATCCACACATCCCCGCTCCCCAGGTATATCTACTTACCTAGAACCTGCACTCCTCACCATCTACTTCTTTTGCACACTTTACATGAGATCAAGAGATCTTAACACATGAAAGTGTCATGTATTTATTGTCTTCTATATAATTTAGGTTAAATCAAAGTGTATTAAATTATTAAAACAAGTACAATTCAGTGACCGTTACAAATGTATTAAACGGAATGGTATCAAATTAGAAAAAGATATACAAATTTAGACTACAATAAGACACCAAGACCAATTAAACTTCAACAACGTAAAGTCATGTGTGAGGCGGAGTACTGCAGTACAAATCTTTATCATGCATTATGTAAGAAATTATAGATATAGAACATAGAGAATCATTTAAGTGATAAGGCATGTAAATATACAACAGAGGAAAGAAGATTTTTGCAAGGTGGTTAAAGGGGTTTTGCCACGATGTAATGTTGACGTGGGATCCTCCAAAATGGGTATTTAATCACTTTTCTAAATATAAGTGATTACAAAAATTGCAGCCTGAGAGAACTACAGGTGCTTACCTGCCCTTAGTTACTTAAAAGCTTCTATTAGATACGACCTGACAAGAGCTGCTGGCCGGGCTTGCGAAGAGAACACTTATCTGATGAAAGGGAGCTGAAGAAGCTTTCAAGGCACCATGTAGAAATATGTTGTCTTTTATATACAGAATCCACTAGTTGTAGTGTGATTATCTGAGTAGATCCCTGCTTTACAGATGACAGAGAACAGAAGAAGCTTTCAAGCTGCTGTGGAGAAAAGGTGTTGTCTTTTGTATACAGAATCCACTAGTTGTAGTTTGATTAATTGAGTGAACATTTCACACGATCCCTTATGCATGGCTCTGTGCTCTGGCTGTGTCTCTCGCTCTCTCAGCTCAGCATGGCTTGTTTACAATTGCTTCTTAGCAGATAAGGCACGTCCTGGCAAAACCCCTTTAAGGTGGATAGAGATTGCTATTATATCTTGAGCAGGTAATTAACTCAAGAAATGTCGGTGGTTATCCAGCTCCCATACCTTTTCAAGCATCAGCCAGGACTTCCACACACTAAAATAGGGATTTCTATAATTTAACCATAATTGAAAAACAAATCTCACTCAAATTCTTTGTGTTCTTTATTCTAAAGTAATTTCTACCTTTCACTAACACCATGCAGTGGAGTGTCTGGAAGTACCATACACCAGAATAGGAAAGAACATCATATGATCTAAGTTTAGGACCAGTTGACACCACAAGGTCTTATGAGGCCAGTCTGGGAACATTATTGAGGTATACTCCCAGTTATGTTGCGAACTGCAAGGTTGTTTGCAGATGAGACTTTCAGCATCATATTGTTGTCTAGATAGTCAACAATAGTGTTGAGCGATTATTATCGACAAAGTTGAAATCGGCACACTTTTTATGTTGATCGAAATTTTTGGATCATGCGATAATTTAGGTTAAAATCTTGTATCATCTATTTTAAGATCGCGCACATTTTCGGTGCTTCCTGTCATTTTGGGGCCCACCAACTCAGCTTACAGAATCGCGCAGGGTGCGATGTGTGTGCGACGTCATGACTGGGTTTGTGTATGGTTGCGATTGGCTGGAAAAATCACTTTGACCTCGTTTTACATAGAAACAGCTTTTTCCTGTTCAGCCTCAGTGTCTCTCAGCTCTCATGCAGAAGGACGTTGCGCTCTGCTTGTGTCCAAACAGCTCAGCGAAATTATTCTATTTCTTTTACAGAGAAACCTTTTACTATTAGCTGTGATCCTTACAATTTAGTTAGATTAGATTGGAAGATTTTATATTAGAGAGAATTTTAAAGGGGCTTACGCTGTAAATCACAGGGGAGGGGGGGACCCCACGGGGGAAACAGACAAGCTCTAAAAAAGAATACTGGATAAAGTTCACCAAGACTTAATGTAGACATTGCACTGCAATAGCTTTATTATTAACAGTTTTCTATTGAAATATTTCCTGGATATTGGGCAGCCTGAACTTATAGGATACACATCTTTTCTAGTAACTGCAGGTCTCTTTGTTAGGTGCAAAACTCCATTTTATTATCAGTATAATTTCAGATGGTTTCTTTTTAGTTTTCCCCATTCCCCCTTTTTTGTTTAATCCCCCTTGTACAAAATTTGAATCCAGCAATTTTATGTCCCCAAAGGTGATTGAAAGGTGCCAAAAATATTTGTATTTAGAAAAATAACAGTCGTGTTTTTTTATTTTGGGCGAAAAAGCTTTGTTCATTGAGGCACTTGCATTAAAATTTTAAAATACAAAATTTTTATAGTCACCAAGGTGAATTGTTTAGGTGCCAAAATACCTTTTTTATCCGAATACATTTAGTACGTGTTTTTTACTTGGCGCAGACAGCTTTGTTGATAGATCTATTTGGTTATATTTAAATCCAGCAATTTTGTTTTGATTTAAGGGTTTTGAGATAGCTGTGATTTGCCGTTTTTTAAATAAGGATTTAAAATCTTTGTACCTTTCTCAAATTTTTTATTTCTGAACAGGGGAAAGGAAATTGGTGGAAAAAGCGAGCAAAGGGGGGGTTTAGGACATGGGGGTAGAGGTACGAGGAAGGTGCTTTTCCAGTGCTGGGGAAAACACGCTCCCAGGGTCGTCGTTGCAGGACGTCGGCCTGTCATCGCTGGGTCAGGGCCCTGTGAATTCAGTAAAACAGCTCGCCAATTGTTTCAGGGTTAATGCAACTGCATCGCAGTTTACCTCCTTCCCCCAGTCACGGCCAAATGTGTCTCATCATGTATGGGGTAATTGGGTTTTGGGGTCATGCTGCGGTCCAGGAATGGATGTCATGTCCAGTTCAACTAAAATGGTGGTTGAAGTTCTTTTCCCGGGGCATTTTTTTAATTGTGGTCAGCAGGTTTAATGGTCATTTGCCTTACAGGACAGTTAAGTAAATGTCAGTTCAATAAATGGGGGTTGAAAGTCTTTTTGGCATTTTTTTAATCTGGGGTCTGCAGGTTTGGGGCTCATGTGGGGCCCCAGGACGGTTAGTAAATGTCCAGTAAAAATAAAATGGTGGTTGAAAGACTCTTTTTTCCGGCATTTTAAAAACTGGGGGTCATGCAGGTTTGGGGTCATGTGCGTTCCAGGACAGGGATTTTTTCAATGTCCAGTTAAAGTAAAATGTGGTTCAAATCTACTGCTTTGGCATTTTTTTAATTTTTTGGGGGTGATGCAGGTTTAAGGGATGGTGGGGCAAGACAGGGGTAGTGAAATGGTGTGTGTTTTTTTTCTGTGGTTTTTATAACCCAAGTGTTTGCCCAAAATGTAGCCGTATCATTTGCGGTTTGTGGAGTTAATTCCAGCTTTCCGCCCTGTTTTGGGTGTAAGAAAGAAGGTGTTGTTGCTTCCATAGACTTTAAGGTATCGCTCTTCGACACTCCCATCACTATTTGTCGATGATGGTCGATATCGCCATCGACCCTGTCGAAGGTCAAGTAATTCTAACACTGTCAAAACATTAAAATGTAAGTGATACGTACATGCCCAAAAAATGGATGTGGACAAAACGTGAATCTTCCAAAGTGGAACTACTTCAAGGTCTAGTGGTATTGATTATCCAAAATGAAACTACTGTATATTTTGCACAAGTATGCCAGGTCCACATGTGGTAGATTTGCTGTGGATTTGTGGTTTTGATTACACACTGCAAATGTTTAGCAAATTACAGTACAATACAAAAAAAATTGAGGTTTTGAAAACCGCTGATAAATGTACTGGAAAAATGACAGCATCTCACAAAAGTAAGTACACCCTTCACATTATAAATATATAATTATAAATATTGTATTTTATCGTTTTATCGGACAACACTTACAATATGTCACTTTGATACAATTTAAAGTATTCAGTGTACAGCTTGTATATGTTGCGACCGGCACCCGCGACGACTCCTGCGGGGCCGGAGCTCTGCCCGGTCCCGGAGATGCCGCCGCTCCCCGGGTTTTCGGGGGCGCACTGCCCCGGGCGCCCAGTACTTACCGGCCGCGCTCCTGTGTCCCTGCATTTCCCCTGCTGTCCGGCGCGCACGTCTCTGTCACCTACGGCGTGCGCGCCGGCTCTGTGAGATTTAAAGGGGCAGTGCGCCGGTAATTGGGTAATTGCCGGGCACTGCCTCTATTTCACCTGGCGCTTCCGCCCGCTCCTGCCGGATCTTTAGTGCCTTGCTATCGGAAACGCGTTCTATTGTCTCGTCCTGATCTACCGTGTACCGTATCCTCGCTTCCGTCTCTTGACCACGAATCTCTGCCGCCTGCCTGCCCGCTGCCTGTCCACGACCACGAACCATAGCTGCCTGCCTGACCTTTGCCTGACCCCGACTACGACCCTGCCTGCGATTTTGCACCACGCTATAACTTCGGCTGCCACCGCAAGCAAGTCAGTCAGGGGTAAACGACTGGTAGACTCCCGCCGCAGCAAGTCCATCCGCTTTGGGGGCGGGCTCTGGTGAAAACGGGACTACTTAGATTCTGTTCCCTGGCGTGACTTACACCATCGCTTGTGGTGGTCCAGTGGATCCACTTCCGCGTCCGGAACTGTAACAGTATAACAGTGTAAATTTAGTTTGCCCTCAAAATAGCTCAATACACATCCATTAAAGTCTAAGCCGCTGGCAACAAAAGTAAGTACACCGCTAAGTAAAAATGGTCAAAGTGTGTCAAATTTGCCATTTTCCCTCCAATGTGTAATTGTTACAAAGGTCTCAGGTAAATGTGCGGCAGGTATGTTAAATCTAGTGTTATCACTCTCACACTCTCTCATACTGGTCACTGGAAGTTCAACATGGCACCTCATGGCAAACAACTAACTAAGGATCTGAAAAAAAGAACTGTTGTTCTCCATAAAGATGGCCAAGGCTATTAGAAAGTTGACAACACCTTGAAACTGAGCTGCAGCATGGTTGCCAAGACCATGCAGTAGTTTAAAAAGACAGGTTCCACTTAGAATAGGCCTCACTATGGTCAACCACAGAAGTTGTGTGCACATGCTCAGCGTCATATCCAGAGACTGTTTTTTCAAAATAGATGTTCGAGTGCTGCCAGCATTTCTGCAGAGATTAAAGAGGAGAGTCAGCCTGTCAGTTCTCAGACCATATGTCGCACCCTGCATTAAATTGGTCTGCATGGTTGTCGTCCCAGAAGGAAGCCTCTTCTAAAGCAACTGCATAAGAAAGTCCACAAACAGTGGACAAAAAGATAAGCAGACTAAAGACATGAATTACTGGAACCATTTCCTTTGGTCTGATGAGACCAAGATAAACTTATTTGTTTCAGATGATGTCAAGCGTGTGTGATGGTAAATAGGTGAGTCGTACAAAGACAAGTGTGTCTTGTCTACAGTGAAGCATGGTGGTGGGAGTGTCGTGGTTTTGGGCTGCATGAGTCCTGCTGGCTGTGAGGAGCAACAGTTCAATTAGGGAACCATTAATGCCAATATGTACTGTGAAATACTGAAGCAGTGCATGATACCCTTCATTCGGAAACTTCACCGCAGGGCAATTTTCCAACATGATAATGACCACAAGCAAACCAAGATGACCACTGCCTTGCTAAATAAAATTAGAGTAAAGGTGTTGGATTATCCAAGCATGTCTCCAGACCTAAACCCTATTGAGCATCTGTGGGGAATCCTCAAATGGAAGGCAGAGGAGTGCAAGATCTCTAACATCCACCAGTTCTGTGATGTTGTCATGGAGGAGTGGAAGAGGATTCCAGTGGCTGCAACCTGTGAAGCTCTAGTAAACTGCATGCCCAAGAGAGTTAAGGCAATGCTGGAAAATTCTGTGGCCACACAAAATAATGACACTTTGGGCACAATTTGTCCATTTTCACTAAAGGATGTACTCACTTTTGCTGCCAGCAGTTTAGACATTGATGACTGTGTTGAGTTATTTTGAGGGCACACTAAATTTACACAGTTATACAAGCTGCACACTGACTACTTTGCATTGTATCAAAGTGTCATATCTTCAATGTTGTCATGAAAATATATAATACAATATTTACAATAATGTGAAAGATGTACTCACGTTTGTGAGATACTGTATGTATCTAAATCAGAGCAGGAAGAACATTTTTAAACCCAGAGCATGCTATTTCTGCTAATAAAATGCTCTGTATTTTTAAAGCAGCTTTTATCCCTTCAATGTAGATGGGTGAAATCTGAAATTAAAACAAAATCTGTATATAATAAATGACACTCATAATCCTAAACGCCTAAATTACAAATTTCAAAGCTAGACGTGTACTGTCTCGACAGCAGAAAAGGAAAAAGACATCTAGCAGCAGTTAAGTCAATGTGGTTCATAACATAATTCAAAAAAAAAAAATTGCTTGTGATCTTCCATTAATTGTATAGATCAGGGCAGTCAGTAGTAATTATCTATACGTCTTAAAGAGGACTCCTAATATGTCTGTTTCAGTAAATACTTCTGTTCACTTGTTTTCTCTTGTATCTTCTCTTTTAACTATTTGTTGTACTGTAGCGCTATTAGGGCTTGTTCACATGACGTTTTGGATCCGTTTTGTATGTATTTTACGGATCCGTTTTTAACCTGCGAAAACTGGATGCAAACTGCATCCAAAAAGCGGATCCAGAAAATGCAACAGCTGATCCTTTTTTGGATGCGTATTGGATGCGTTTTACATGCGTTTTACGGATCCGTTTTTCAATGCTTTATTTAAATCAACCTATCGAACTGCAATTTAAATATAATATAACCTATCAATGACCAAGAAAAAACCCTTTTTTTACTTAGTGCCAATCAACTGTACATACACCTATGATTTTAGAACCCGCCCCCCTCCCTCCCCCTATTTTATTTTTTAAATCAACCAATAGTTTTCAAACTCAGAGACTCGACGTCCATGTGCATCCGGTGGTATGCTGGGGACTGTGGGACTGACATTATCCTCCTCTCCTTTACCCATGTAGAATGAAGGCATTTTCCAGTAGCACATTGCATCAGAAAAATTAGCCCTCCCATTAAAATGATACAAAATATAACCCAAACATAATATTCAGATTTTATATTTAATTTAAATCCAATGTGTTTTACGGATGCATTTTTGGCATCGAAAGCGGATCCAAAACGCACCCAAATGTCTGCTGCGCCTTTGGATCCGCTTTCGGGATGCCAAAAGCGCACTCCAGTATTTCCTATGGGGATTTCTCTTGCGTAAAACGCAAGAAGAATTGACATGTCAATTCTTAAAACGGATCCGAAAAGCGGATCGTGAAAACCACATCGGTGATCACTCGTGTGAACAGCGATGCGCTTTTGCTATTGAAAGCAATGTTAATCACACTGACAATTGTTAGATCCGTTTTGCGGATCCGTAAAACGGATCCGTACAACGGATCACAAAAACGTCGCGTGAACAAGCCCTTATTCCTACCAGAAATGTTTTAGTTATCTGGGTGTTACCAATCCTGTTTTCAAGGGGCATGTTCCTGCAAGGGGTGTGTCCCTGCACACGCTGACTGTCAGCTCTGATTAGCAACACCCAGCTGACCAATTCATTAATACATTTCTGGGAATGATACCGGAGCAAAATTCTGTGGCCACACAAAATAATGACACTTTGGGCATAATTTTGTCTATTTTAACACAGATTTATAATAGAAGTTGCTCCAGAATTGTTATTTTACAGGGAACAGAACTGGGCACTAAAATAAGCATATCAGGAACAGCCACAGGTCCTCTTCAAGCTGGTCATACATATTTCAACAGGATTAACATACAATATCATGTATATGGCCCCCCCAAAACTAAGTCGATATCTGCAGCTTATTCCATTTTAAAGTAAAATAAACATTTATATCCAGCTAAAAAGGTGGAGAAAAAGTTGTTTGGTCAACAGGAAATAAGCAATGTTCATTTTCTATGTGGTACCCAAAGCATAACAGGACACTGTATGACAGGGCATTGGAACCCAATAGTTGTTACTGTTGTCTTTCAACATGTGGTCTTGGATGCAAACCTAACCACGGGCAACATCTATATGGAGTTTCTATTTTGTGTCCATGTTGGTGTCGTTTTCTTTCACGTACTTGTTTCCTTCCACAAAATAAATACTACTGGACTTGCAATAAAATTAGTGTAAGGCAGGCCCGGACTGCCCATAGGGCAAACCGGGCATTTGCCCGGCAGGCCGCTGGGGTCCGGGCCACAGGGCCGGCTTGGATCGCCCGCCGAGGATGATGGTGTTCCCCCTCGGCGGGCTCCGAGTGCCGGCACCGGTCTGTGGCGCACTACAGGGGCCGCAATGGTCGCATCAGCGACCGGACCCTGTGGCAGGGGGCCGATAGGCCCCCCTCGCCCAGCGGCTGATACAGGCCGGGGGTCACCGACCCAAGCCATGCATAGCCATCACGGCTGCCGCCTGCAACGCGCGGTGAGCAGCAGCGCGAGGGCTGAACATTCTGGGATCTTCTGATCCTTCTTGTTCAGCTCCCAGGAGGCGAGCGGGGGCTGTAACGCGCGCAGATGTGTTTGAATGTTCACTCGCAGCGGCCCCGCTCAGCGGCCCTGAAGTCTGCTGGCCGGCGGCCTCTGGGGAAGAGGACAGAAGAGGAAGAAGCAAGAGGGATCTTCAGGTAAGTATTGGTTTTTTATTTATTTTTTTTAAAAAACTACCAGGCTGGCCTTTCTATATAACAGCCCTTGTCTAGCTTTATACAAGCCCCTGTCTGCCTATAACAAAGCCCCTGTCTAGCCTATTACCAGCCCCTGTTCGTGGCCTATATACCAGCCCCTGTCTAGCTATATACAAGTCCCTGTCTGCCTATAAACAAGCCCCCTGTAGCCCCTGTCTAGCTATATACAGGCCCCTGTCTAGCTATATACAAGCCCCTGTCTATATACAAGCCCCTGTCTAGCTATCTTTACAGCCCTGTCTAGCTATATCCAAGACCCTGTCTGCCTATATACAAGCCCCTGTCTAGCTATATACTAGCCCCTGTCTAGTATATTACCCAGGCCCCTGTCTGCCTATATACCAGCCCCTGATCCTTAAAGAAACCTATATCAAAGCCCCTGACTGCCTATATTACAAGCCCTGTCTAGCTATATACAAGCCCCTGTCTGCCTATTATACCAGCACCCTGTCTAGCTATATACCAGCCCTGTCTAAGCTAATATACCGCCACCCGTCTGCCTACTATACCAGCCCCTGTCTATCTATCATACAAACCCCCTGTCTAGCTATATACCAAGCCCCTGTTAAGCTTTTACCAGCCCCTGTCTAGCTATAAACATGCCACTGTCTAGCTATTTACCAAGACCCTGTATAGCCCTAATATACCTGCCCCTGTCTAGCTCTATACCAGCCCTGTCTAGCTATATACAAGTCCCCTCGTCTAGCTAATATTACCAGCCGTGTCTATCTTTTATACAAGCTCCCTGTCTAGCTATATTACCAAGGGCCCCTGTATTGGCCTATATACAGCCCCTGGTCGAGCTGTATAACAAGCCTCTGTTTGCCTTTATACCAGCCCACTGTCTAGCTTCTTATACCAGCCCCTGTCTAGCCTATATACAAGCCACCTGTGTCTTGATATTTACCAGCCCCTGTCTAGCCTATATTACAAGCCCTGTATAGCTATATACCAGCCACCCTGGTCCTGCCTATATACAGCCCTGTCTAGCTATAGTACCCGCCCCTGCTCTAGCTTTTATACAAGCCCTGTCTAGCCTATTTATACCAGCCCCTGACTACTAGCGATACACCAGCCCCTGTCTAGCTATAGGACCGAGCCCCTGTCTGCCTATATACAAGCCCTGTCTTAGCTATATTTACCAGCCCTGTCTAGCTATTTACATAACGCCCCTGTCTAGCTTTTAAAACAAGCCCCTGACTTGCTATACACCGCCCCTGTCTGTCTATATACCAGCCCCTGTCTCGCTATATACAAGCCCCTGTCTAGCTATATACCAGCATCTGTACTAGCCTAATTCTGTAACAGCCCTGTCGGGTATATATACAAGCCCTGTCTAGCTATATACAAGCCCATTGTCTAGCTATATACCAGCCCCCGTCTGCCTATATACCAGCCCCCGTCTAGCTATATTCCAGCCCCTGTCTAGCTATATAACAGCCCCTGTCTTGTATATATACAGGCCCCTTATTGCTACATACCAGCCCCTTGTCTAGCTACATACCAGCCCCTGTCTGCCTTTATACCAAGGGGCCCCGCCTGTCTAGCTATATACCAGCCCCTCCTGTCTAGGATATTACAAGCCCGTCTTTGACTCTTTTTACCAGCCCCTGTCTGTCTAATATAAACAAGCCCATGTTATAGCTATCTTTACCAGCCCCTGTCTGCCTCCTATTCCAAGCCCCTCGTCTAGCTATATACCAGCCCCGTCCTAGCTATATACAAGCCCCTGTCTAGCTAGATACCAGCCCTGTCTAACAAAAAAAAAACTAATATACAATAGCCCCTGTCTAGCTATTTACCAGCCCTGTTAAGATATATTACAAGCCCCTGTTAGCTATATTACTGCCCCTGGGGGGTCCTAGCTATACAGCAGCCCCTGTCTAGCTATATTACCACAGCCCCATGTCTGCCTATATCAACATGCCCCTTGGTCTAGGCCTATTTACAAGGCCCCTGTTAGCTATATACCAGCCCCTGTCTAGCTTATTTACCAGCCCCTATCTGCCTATATACAAGCCCTGTCTAAGCTATTTTACTAGCCCCTGTTCTGCCTATATACCAGACCTGTCTAGCTTTATACAAGCCCCTGTCTGCCTATATTCAAGCACCCTGTAGGCTATTTTTTAACCAGCCCTGTCTGGCTATAATTACAAGCCCCTGTATAGCTATTTTCATGCCCCTGTCCTTAGCTAGTTACTAGCCCCTGTCTAGCTATATTACCAGGCCCTATCTGCTTTATTACAAGCCCCTGTCTCCCGTCTATATACCTGCCATTGGTATTGCTATATACCCAGCCCCTGTCTGCCTTTTTTATCCAGCCCCTGTCTGGTCTATATACAAGCCCCTGTCTAGCTATATATCCTGGCCCCACTGTACTGATCTATTTTAACCAGCCCCTGATCTTAGTATATACAGAACCCCTGTCGTAGCTATATACAAGCCCCTGTTTTAGCTATATACCAGGCCCACTGTCTAGCTACTATTTAACATGCCCTGTCTAGCTATATACACAGCCCTGCTAGCCTATATACAAGCCATGTATTCGCTATATACCAGCCCCTGGTTCTAGCTATACAGCAGCCCTGTCTAGCTATATACCAGCCCACTTAGTTTGTCTTGAACTATATACAAAATACCCCTGCTCTACGCTTTATACAAGCCCTGTCTTAGTATATACGAAGCCCTGCTCTAGCTATATACCAGCCTGTCTAAGCTATACAGCCAGCCCCTAGTCTAGCTATATACCTGCCCCTGTTGCTATATACAAGCCCCTGTCTAGCCATATATACAAGCCCTGTCTATATATTTATACCAGCCCCTGTGCTGCCTATTATACCAAGCCACATGTCTAGCTATATTACAAGCCCTGTCTGTTCTATTTACCAGCCCCGTCTAGCCTATATTACCAGCCCCTGTCTGCCTATATTCTAGCCCCTGTCTGGCCTATTAACAAGCCTGTCCTTGTCTATATTACCAGCCCTGTTCAGTTGCTATACATGCCCTGTCTAGCTATATACCTAGCCCCATGTCTGTCTATATTACCAAGCCCCTGTCTAGATATAAAAAGGCCCCTGTCCTGTCTATTTACCAGCCCCTGTTAGCTAAATACCAGCCCCTTCTGGGCCTAATATTATACCAGCCCCTGTCTAGCCTATACACCAGCCCCTGTCTAGCTATTTTTACACAGCCCTGGTCTAGCTTATTTACCAGCCCCCTGTCTAGCTATACACCTGCCACCTGTTAAGCATATATTCCAGCCCCTGTTTGCCTTATATACCACGCCCCTGTCTAAGTATATTACCAGCCCTGTCTTGCTTTATACACCAGCCCCATTTATAGCATATTTAATAGCCCCTGTCTAGCTTATACCAGCCCCTGTCTGTATATTACCAGCCCCTTTTCTAGCTATATACTAGCCCTGTCTAGCTATATTTCCAGCCCCTGTCATGCATATATACATAGCCCTGTCTGCCTATAATACAAGCCACCTGTCTTGCTATATACAAGCCCCTGTCTAGCTATTTTCCAAGCCCCTGTCTTGCCTATAGACAAGCCCCGGTTGCCTATATGAAACAACCCCTGTCATGTCTATATACCAGCCCCTGTCTAGCTAGTATCACCAGCCCCTGTCTAGCTATATAACAGGCCTCCTGTCCTAAATACTATAATTACAGCCCCTGTTCTGCCTATTTAACCCACGCCCCTATATTTGTTTTTTGGTGTTTTCTGCCTATATACAGCCCCCTTTATATGCTATATACTAAGCCCCTGTTCTAGCTATATTTACCTGCCCCCTGTCCTGTCTATATAACCTGCCTCCTGTCCTAGCTATATTTACTCCAGCCCTTGTCATTAGCTATATACAAGCCCTGTCTAAGACTATTATACCTAGCCTCATGTTAGTATATACAAAGCCCTGTCTAGGCTATTATTACCAGCCCCTGTCTGCCTATTTACCAGCCCCTGTCTGCCTAATATTTATTACAAGCCCCTGTCTAGCCTATATACAAGCCCCTGTTCGCTATATACACTGCCTGTCTGCCTTTATTACAAGCCCCTGGTCTTGACCTATATTACTAGCCCCTGTCTGTCTAATACCAGCCCTGTCTAGCTATTTTACCAAGCACTGTCTAGCTATATACAAAGCCCCTGTCTAGCTATATACACCAGCCACGGCGCGAGGCGCTATATTACAAGCCTGTCTAGCTATATCACAAGTCACCTTGTCTGCCTATTATACATAGCCCCTGTTTCTAGCATATATTACAAGCCCCGGCTCTAAGCTATATACCAGGCCCTGTCTGCCTATATACAAGCCAGTCTAAGCTATATACATAGCCCCTGTCTAGCCTTATATAACAGCCCCTGTCTGCTTCATATACAAGCCCTGTCTTGTCTATATACCAGCCCTTGTCTAGCTTATACCAGCCCCTGTCTAGCTATAATAACCAGCCCCTGTCTGTCTATATACACGGCCCCTGTTAGCTATATTTAACCAGCCCCTGTCTAGCTATATAAAAGCCCTGTCTAGCTATATAACCAGCCATGTCTAGCTATTACACAAGCCCTGTTAGCGATATACAGGCCCCTGTATGCTTATATAATAGTCCCTGTTCTAGCTATATCCAGCCCTGTCTAGACTATATTACTGGTCCGGTCTAGCTATTATACCAGCCCCTGTCTGCCTATATACCAGCCATTGTCTAGCTATATACTGCCCTTGTCTAGGCTATATACCAGCCTGTTATAGCTATATACTGCCCTGTCATGGCTATATTAACCTGCCCTGTTAGCTATATACTGCATGTCTAGCTATTTATTTTAATGCCCTGTTCTAGCTACTATTACCAGCACCTTTTTAACTATTATACTGCCCCGTCTACTATTTACCAGCCCTGTCTGCCTATATACTGCCTGGTCTGCCTATATACTTGTCCCTGATCTACCTTATATAACCAGCCCTGGTCTTAACTATTTACCAGCCCTGTCTGCCTATATACCTGCCCTGTCTTTTCATATTATACCTGACCACTGTCTGCCTATTTACAGTTCTGCCTACCTTAAGTGGCTCCCTGTATATTTACTAGGCCCTGCTGGCTACCATTCTGGCCCTGCCTGCTTAACATACTAGCCCTGTCTGCCTTACATTACTAGGCCCCTAGTCTGGCTAATTACTGCCCCTGGTCCTACCTGGTAAATTACTGGCCCTACACAGGCTAATTACTGCCTAGCTGAACTGATACCAGGTGGACAGGCCCTAGACTACTGGCTGATTAAAACCGGGGGCAGTTCCCAGCTTATACTGGCTAGTTACTGGGGGCAGCCCAAGCTACATGCGATAGTTACAGGGTTGGCCCTGTCTACTACCTAAATTGGGCGGTTTCTAGGTATTTACATGCCACTTATCTAACATTTTTATTAATTTCTAATTTTAGGGTCTAACCAATCGCTGTTTGGGGGACTTGATAGGAAAAGTTCTGGTATAAGAGAGGAGGCTAAGATGTATTTGTGGTAAATTCTAAAGGGACGGAGTAGTGACCAATAGAAGAAGACACTGCATGCTCGTACCGGACGGAGAAAGAAAATGGAAGGACGGGATCATCAGGGAAGACAACTGGGGGTTTATGTTGGTGCTTAAGTCAGTGTCAGTTTCGGCTTGTCCCAGATTGTAAAGCCAAGTGCCAACCCACCTAGACTTGTGACGAGGGGTTTCTACTTGCACCACTGTTTCTTTTTTTTTGTGTTTAGGGGGCTCTCACCAAGAGGCCGGTTTTGGTGCATTTTTTGATGCGTTTTTTTTGTGCAGAAACGTCCAGCATTAAACTACTCTGCCTTTCTGCACAAGGACCACACAAAAAATAAACATAAAAAAAAACGCACCTAAAACACATAAAATAACGCATCAAAAAGGGGCTCGTGTGAATAGCAGCTTTATAGCTGTAGTTTCATTTTTAGGAATATGTGGCGAGATGCGAGAACAGGGACATTTTTGCTAAAACGGATATTGTGTGTGGGCTTCTCGGGGGCTTAGTGCCAGCGGCTGATTCTTCTATTCCCAGTCCGGCTCTGGTGTAAGGCCCATGTTTCCCGGCTTAAAAAAGGGGACGTTTTTTCATCCGTAATTTGTGCCCCCACTGCCGAATTAGGGGCTGGAATACGTCCCAGTTTTATGAAAATCCACAGTTCTCATAGAAAAAATCATGGTTTTCGTCTCCTCTCCTGCTCGGCTACCCGCCGCGGGGGGAAAAAGTAAAAGGTATTTACTTGCGGCGTATACACCCGCTAGTAATGATAGTTAACCCGGGCGAGGTGCTGGCCCCCTCCACACGGCGAAATTTGCGCCCGTAATTACACCCCACAAATAAGCCGTGTGAACATAGCCTAAGAGTGTTAAACTCTGAGATAGAGCCATTGGGTAAAGGGACTGATGATTGACATTCTCTGTACACTGCTGTGGGAGATGTTGAGGCTATACAAGTAATAGGAAAATAAATCCAAAAAACCAGTCCATGCTCATTGGAAGTCCAGGGCTGATATATGTCAGTGCAACAAGCTTGTGACCAAAGGCTCTTCATGTCCAGCTGTGGTTGCATGTCTCAGTGATATTTAACCTCTGTATTTTAATACAGGTATTAGAATTCTATCTTGATATACCAATAAAAGGAATAATTCAGCACTTATTTTTCCCTCCCGGTTTGTCTAGCTATATGCAAAAAGAAAATCAAACAGCTTCGAGAATTTGTCAGAAGGCAACTCCCATATTTAAAGGACTAAATACTTGAAAAAAATTTTTTGGTGATAAACACAGCGTGTTATAAATCAAAGATGCAAATGACTAAGGCCCCATATATTCTATAGAAATCATTTTTTTTTTAATGAATCTGGCAAATATGGGAGAGAACTGTCAGTAAAGCTAAAGGGGGGTGGGAGAAATTTTTCACAACGGGTTTTTCTGCTGGGGCATCTTTTTTCTGTACCACCCAAATTCAGCTAACTTCACCAGGTTGTTTTAAACCTAGACACGCAGCCCGTTGTTAGGGTAATGTTATAAAACATTTGCCTTTATTCTCAATCCTTACTTTGCCAGTTTGGCAGGTTAGGATTCCTCAAATGCCACTATCTTGCTAGCCACAATAGCAATGATCCAAAAACCCAGTAAACGCCCTTTTCATTTGACCATTTACAGGCCAGTTTGACTCATTAACCCCTTGCTAACAATGGATGCAGTGGTGCGTCCTACTCTCAGTAAGGTTCCATGTAGCGAGTGTACTCAGTAAGTCTGGTACATAGGAGGAAGGTGCCAGCTACTAAGTGCAGCTGACACCCGCCACTAACAGCAGAGACTGGAGACGGCTCCAATCCCAACTGTTTAACCATTTAGCCCCACAGTGTTCGGCTTTCAGCATCTAAATTTGGGAAACGGAAACTGAGCTTTCACGCAGGGTTTCAAATGAGCCTGATAAGGGTTTTTATTATTTCCTGCCCCTGTCTAAAGGGGGGAAAATTTTCACAGTTGTTCTTCCCTCTTGGTTTTAAAACCCTTCTGTTTTAATTTTTACAAAAGCAAAAGCCGTAAAGGCGATCGAGGCCCCCCCGTGGTTTAAGTAACGAAAAAAAACCCCCCAAAAAGGGGGGAATTTTCCCGATAAATTTTATTTTTACCCCAAAAAAGTGAATGACAACAAAATTTCCCTTTCCCAAAAAATTAAAAAACCAAGTTTTTTTATTCACATTTCACCCCCCCAGTTTTCCAGGGATTTTTCAATTGCGGGATTTTTAAAGGAATATCTTGTAATGCAAAAAAAGCCCTCATAAGCCTGTGTTGATGGAAAAATAGAAACGTTATGGCTCTTGGAAGGCGTAGAGGAAAAAACGAAAAGCCAAAAAAATGGTTGCCAGCTTTGGAAAAAAAAGGGGGTTTAATTTTTCCCCTACCGGGCCCCTTTTTAGGTAAAACCGTCCAAAAAACTCGTTTAAAACTTAATTTTAATCAGCCAATCCCCCAAAAAAAGGGGGAATTTAGTGCATTTTGGGGATGTAGGGGCATGGTCAAAAACCCAATTTTCCGCCCGTTCAAACCCAGTTCGTTTGGGGGGAAAAGGGAAAAAAGATTTGAGTGCCCTTTTAAAGTGGCCTTGGTTGTTGGGCCCAAAGGGGGGGGGCTTTAGTATTTTTGGGAAAATGTGATCTCCGGGATTTTCCCCGCACAACCCCTCTCTAGGGTTTTTCAGGGGAATGGTTTTCCCAAAAAGAAAAAAAAAACCAAATTGGGGGCGGCAGGGCCTGGGGGCGGGAAAAAGGGGTTGGGTTTATGGCCCGAGGTTAAAGGAGAATTTGGGGAGAATGGTTCGAGTGATAGAAAGGCAACAGGAATCAAAAAGGGGCCCCCCTTTAAAACCCAAAGGGAGGCAGAAGGGGCCCTTTCCCGAAGGGCCCCTTTCGGCGAACTTTTTTGGGCCGATGGGTAAAAGCAAACAAAAAGACCACCGGGTGCCACTCCTTTTTAGCTAAGAAAAGGAAAAACTGAGGCTCCCAAATTTTCCCCAAACCCCATCGAAAAATTGGGGCAGTTAGAAGATTGGAAAAAAAAAGTTTTCCTGGTTGATGAGTCTCGATTTCTGCTGGATTTTTGGATTTGGTTTTTGGGCGGGAAATTTTGGGGTCAACAACATGAAAGCTGGATCCCCTTTCCCGCCCTTTTATCAACGGTTTTAGGGGTGGTGGGTTTTTGGTGGTCATGGTGTGGGGAATATTTTTTTTGGAACCCCTTTTTGGGGCCCTTTGGGACCTAAATTTAGCATTGTTGGCCCAAAACCTTGTGGGGGAAATTTTGCCACGAAAAAATTGAGGGGTTCTGGGAAAGGGAAAAGGGGGCCAAAAACCCCTTTTCTAGGGATTTGGGGTTAAATTAAAAAAGTGGCCGGTGAGTGTAGATGGCCGGGTCATCTATGCAATTTTTCTTTAAAAAAACTCGCTCTTTTTTTCATATCCTGCTGTTTCAGTATTGAAATTTCCCCCTTTGGGCTCAATAAAATGGGCCCCAAGCCCTTTAAGGGGTGCGCCCACACGGGGAGATTAAAAATTTTTGTCCGCCCTTTTTGATCAAAAAAAAATCCCGGGGGGTATTTTTACATTTTTGTAGGTAGTTTTTTGGGGGTCTGTCGCGGTTTTTCGGATTCGCCATCCCCCCCAAACCCCTGACGGTGAAAAAACTTCCGCCTGAAAACTGGGGGGGAAGAATGAAAAATGATCTAAATTTTTTTTTATTTGCCGTCGTGTTTTTAAAAAAATGTCTGGGGAAAAAATCGTTTTCAGTGTGGATTTCTGAATGGATTTTCTATTTAAATTTAATTTTAAAAAATTGGGCGTCGCTTTAAGGGCGGCTTTCAAATCCGAAAAAATGTTTTTGTAAAACTTTACTAAAAAAACCTGCCGTTTTTGGGGCTTTCCCAAAATTACAGGGCTCTCATTTTATAGGTTTTTTCTGGCTTACAAAACCTTTTTATTCCCCATTGCTCGGGGGCCCCTTTAAAAGGGCTTTCTTTCCCCCTCTTTATCATTTTCGATGAACACTTAGCCATACCCCTCAGAATGAGAATGACTCCTAATATTCAAGACCTCAAACTTGCATTTGTTCCTATTAGGTTTCAGTTGTTTAAATGACACCTTTTCCCTTTACTTTCCCTGAAACCCTTTCCATCCTCTTAGGGTTGTAGGGATTTCAGGCCATCTCTTAAGTCATGGGCTTTCAACTTCACCTTATCAGCAACAGCAAGAGGTTTGGCAGTTCCGATATACTCAATTTAGAAACCTCCTACAAAGTGCCATTGAGTGGTATCCAACCAAATAGGCGCTGGTGACATGCCTGGTCAAAGCTAGGTGTTCTATAAAATTATGTAAGGTAACTTACACTGTTTTAAGCTGGGGGTTTTGTTTATAACATATTTTATTTCAATTTTTCCAAATAGAAATTTTTTCCAACAGACAAAAACATGGCTTCACATCATGAATTGAAAACAATAATGTTCCGGGTTAAGAAAGTCAAATATGCAAGCGGTCACATGGGCAAACATAGAAGTTGCATATGAGTCTCTGTTGTATAAAACCAGGAAATTGACAAAAGAAGATTAAACAAAAAACAAAAAAAACAAGAAAAAACAAACATCGAACAAAAATGACAACAATCTTAAAGGGGTTTTGCCACGTGTTTTTTGACGTGGGTCCTCCAAAAAATGGGTTTTTTTTTTTTTAAACACTTTTCAAAATTTTGGGTGATTACAAAAATTGCAGTCTGAGGAGCTACAGCCTTCCTTCATCCCCTTTTTATTAAAAAGCTTCTATTAGATACGCCTGCAAGAGTGCGTTGTGCCGGGTTTGGCAAGAGGTTCTTTTTTGATGAGCTCAACGCAAAATTTTTTTAAGGACCGGGTTGCAATTTTTTTTTGTATACAGAATAAACTAGTTGAAGTTGTGTTGATACCTCCTTTAACTGATAAAGGGGAAACATAAAGAAGTTTTTAAGCTGCTGTGTAAAATAGGTGTTGTTTTTTGTATAAGAATCCACAAGGTTGTTTGTTTATTTCAGTGAAATGTCAAAGACCCCTTATGTAGTTTGTGTCTGGCTGGTGGTCTTCTTCTTTCAGCTCCGGGGGGTTTGTTTACATTTGCTTTTCATAGCAGAAAGGGCCCTCCCCCTGACAGTGCAGTTGAGGCTGTCTTCCCCTGTTTTGAGAATCCACTTTGTACTGTTTATTATTTCATTTAAGTTTTGAGACGCTCCTTGGTTTCCTCATCCTCCTCGCCCCCCCCCTCCCCCTGCAGCTTCATGAATCAGCGTGATTTGTTTTTCCTGCTTTCATGCTGCCCCGGGAGGTACGTAAATGGTCTTTTGGCAAAAACCCCCTTTAAAGCTTAATGTCCCTTTTTTCCTCGTCAAGCCCCCAAAAAGCTCTGTTTGTGTAAAAAAGGCAGATCCCCCTGTTTAACAGGTTTCTAAATCCAAACCCAGATGGGGCAACCACTCCCCTTCCCCCCTACCCCTGAAAGGGCCCAAAAAGAGCCAGAGATTCCCTCCCTAATAGGCTGGGGGGGTTTTAATGTTTGGTCTAAATTTATGGGACAGCTTTGAAAGTAAATTTTTAAAACCCATGTACTATTTCCTTTCATGAAAACAGGAGCAGCACTTTGATACAGAAGTTCCTTGGAAGAAAACACTTTGTGAACCCTCGGATGGCAAACTTTTGGGAATTATTTTTTAAAAATGCTTTAAAAGTCTGTGTGGGAAAAATTTAAAAATGCTGGAAAAGGGTGTCTCCATAAGCACATTTCAGCGCTACATGTTGGCTCATAGCTTGCTACAAGCTGACTGTCTCAGATCATGAGAAGGGCGTGCTTGGCCAAAACCTTCCCATGTTTTTCAAAGGAATTCCAATTTTTAAAAACATGTTCAGAACTTCCATAGAAATGAGGGAGGACGTCTGCAAGCACCACACTCCCTGTTATCTGAGATGACCTGCAGCACTAAAAAGCTGGTGGGAAAACTCCTTTCAGATGCAGAGTTCTGCTGAACTTCTCTTGTGTTATACTATATTTTTATTAATTTGTTTTCTGCTTCAGAGATCCACATCACTTGCCATCCCAGGTATAAGAAATGCCAATGAAACCAGGAGAAAACCTGCACAGTAGAAACATACTTCACTATTCTCAGCTTACCTGTTTGTATAAAGGCTACAATTTACAGTGCCCATTAACAATTTTATTCCTTTTTATTTCCAATATTTTTTTGAGATTTAAAATTTCCTATTAAAATTTAATTTTTTTTTATGTTTTAACTTTTTAAACCAGAAATTTGGGTTGGAAAGGGTATTTTCAGGGGGTTTTTTTAAATCCTTGCTTTCCAAGAGCCATAACTTTTTTATTTTTCTGTTGCCACATTAGGGTTGTTTTTTTGTGTGATGAGATGTATATTTTAATAATTACATTTGATATTCTATATAATTTACTTAGTCAAATAGAATGATTTTATCAGATACAATGAAATACATAATTCTACTATCACTTTTGGGTTTCATTTATACGGAGTTTACCATGTTGTAAAAATGACATGTTGATTGATTTCTGTGGTTCAGTATGATTACAATGATACCAATTTTGTGTAGTTTTTATGTTAAGGAAATAAAAACACTGCATAAACCACAAGTGACTGCTGCAGCCTTTGATTGGCTCCAGGGTCACGTGAAGAATGAATGGGAAAGTCATCTGCCCAGATCACCGGGACAACTGCAGTGATATAACGAGAAAATTTACGGGGTATGTTTTATTGTCTTTTTTCTATTTTTTTTATCATGCCCTGGTGGCTAAAAATTTTTTTTTTTCAGAAGCCCCTTTTAAAGGCCCCCCAAGTCCCAAAAAAAACCCTTTATATTTTTTCTTCGGAAAACATTTTGTAAAAACGGGAAAAAACCCGAGGGAAGGGGGGTTAGTGGCTATGGAAGTGTTCCAGTGCAGTTATCGCTCCAGATTCATTGGAGTGGTCTCAGTACAGCATTTTAGGAGTATTTAAAGGTATTCAGGGATGTACAGGGGGGCATTGGTCTCTTGTCCCAGGGCTTAAGCTTTTCCCCCTCTTTCCCACATGTGCAGGATTCCCTTAATACCATGGGATCACATAAAATTTTAGTATCAGCAGTACTAGTTTAAGTTTCATGGTTTTGTCAGTAGTTTTTTTGAGGGAATGACACTCTTTTTCTTCAAGGAGTGGTCACTAAGGATTGAAGACAATGTGAGGTTTTTCCTTCACAGGTATCGAGTGAAACAGAGGAGAGATATGAAGTTACTGGGCTCCTTAACGTCACCAACAGAGGCTATTCTAAAGCCCAAAGATTATATATCGATGCTCCAGTCAAACATCCTGTCAGCCCGGAATAACTGGCTTCAGGTTTGGATCATTTAATCACCATACTACCAGAAACTCACAAAGATCTCATGTGGTGGCTTCAACTGAAGAATTTGTGCCAGGGCCAGTCACTCCTTCCAGTTTCCTCCATAAATCTGACCACATATGCTTCAGTAGTAGGCTTGGCAGCTCACATTGTTGAACACTGCATTCGGTGGTCATGGTCACCCCAAGAGCTCTTTCTCCTCCAACAGAAAGGTGTTGAGAGCAATATTTGTAGCCCTTCTCCATTTTCAACCTTTCCTCGGAGGACATTTAATACTCATTCAGTCAATCTTCCTCCTGTTTGCTACATTAATAAATGGGGGAAGGGAAATGTGAGCATATGGACTGCAGGAGAATTATGTGTTGGACGCAAGCCAATATCAAGAATATTTTGGCAATATGCATAAAGGACGAATTTAACAAGCAGCCATACTGGCTAATCAGTAACATATCAAATCAAGGAAGTGTCCCATAAACAGCTAGATGGTGGATGCTACTCAAGGAGGGTCATGGCCACTGCCATATTATCTCAATCCAGCAGATCTGTCGGATTTGGTTGTTAAAATCCTTCTAGTGGGCTGTGGATCTATGGAAGATCTTTAATAACTCCAAACAGATCCCAGAACTATCTCTACTGAATATTATCCCGTTCCTTCATGAAAATTTCCTGGAGACTTTAAGACCTTATACCCTGAAAGTTAATTTTTTTGCCTTTCATGCACTGATGACTATTTTTATCAGCCTTTTATAAGAAGATTTTTTTCAAAAAAATTTATAAATTTGATTCAAAAAAAAAAAAAAGGTTTCTTCCCGTGGGTTTTTAAGGCATATGGAGTTGATTTTTGAGACACTTTTTGGCCAGGTTTACACGCTTTTTTTATGACGGATTTGGTCCGTATTTCCCCGCCTACTGCCGAAATACCCAAATCCATTTCCCAATAAAATTTTGGTAATTTAAGCTCATAGAGAATATAGATTCCCCCTCTCCCCGCTCGCCGTATTCCGAAAGCGGGGAGAGAAGTGGCATGCACATTATCCTGGCGGAATCCACGCTGTGGGTAATGAATGTCTATGGGGCTGGCGAGATCCCGCCCTTCCCCCGCTGCCGAGAACACAGGTATTTTCCGAAAAAACCGTCCGCAATTTTCGCCATGTCTTAGCCGTGTGAACATGGCCTTAGAGTTCAGTTTAAAATTTTACTCCCATGCAACTTTATTTCTAGTTGCTACAACCTCAGTAAAGTGGGTGTCAGAACTCCAAGTCCTCTCTTGTAAAGAGCTATAAAAGATACATGGCCAATGGCGAAGTTTTAAGACCATCCCCTAGGGTCTGATCATATCAGAACATTAAAAAGGAGATAACTCTGCCTAACCTTATTCCTGATCCACAAGACCCTAAGTAACGTAAACTGAACGTAAAAATTTACAATGAAAATTTACAGGTCAAATTTACAACACAGCAATTTCTACAGCAGTGAAAATCTCTATGGACAAATCGACATGGCTGCAACATGGGCCCTTTTCTGTACCTTTGCCAATCACTACAAGCTAGATTCATTTGGTGCTAGAGGCTCAGCTTTTGGCAGACAAGTGCTGTCAGGTTTACATTTGTTTGCCCTTTTCTTTTTGTTTTAAGTGAATTTGTGTGCTGTCTGTTGTATGATAACAAAGAAACTAAATTTAGTTACCAAAATGTTTATTTCCTTTCTCCAATCACGAGTTACCTTCCATACAAATTTATTGCTCACTGTTAAGGTATGTTCCCATGGGCGTAATTGGGGGTGCATTTCGCAGCGTATTTGCACTTCAATACACCCAAAATGCGCCCCGCAATTATGGTAATTCATAGCTCATAGGATATATAGATGGAGGCCTTATTGTTATGACCATTTTGGGCTATACGTATTGGAACATTTAATGTACTGATATCCTGTCTTATCCTAATGTGCTTTGTCTTGTGATCTATGTCAGGTTTATCCTTTGAATAGATATAGTTGACCTGTTTTCTGTTTGTTTTTGTACCCAAGCTGATGTGTGTGTTGTCATCATGTGTACATTTTCAGTCCCTGAGCCCACTCAATACCCCCCACCCAAATTTTGATGATGTATTTATACTTTACATTTCTCATTGAAATATGTACATATATCACCATAAACTCACCATCGCTACCATGAAGCATGGTGATGGCAGCATCATGCTGTGAGGATGATTTGCTTCAGCAGGAACTGCGAAATAGGTCAGAATTGATGGAAAGATAGATGGATCTAAATACCGCAAAAGACTTGGGGTGTGGGGGTGGTGAGATTCACCTTCCAGCAGGACAACAACCCTAAACAAAGAACCACAGCAACAATGGAATGGTTTAAAGAGAACCTGTCACATAGTTTTTGCCCCACTGAGGACAGAACAAGGTAGTGACAGACATGTTGTTCCCAGTGCTGTGTCCCCTTATTTTAAGTGCTGGATTTTCGTTATTTAAAGCTCAAAACTGCATTTTTTAGCCAAAAAGTCATTCGGGAAAGTCCTTCAGGGGCATTTTTTTCAAAAACCCGGGCCAATTTAAAACACCCCGCCCACTCAACGATAAACCCCTTACTTTGAAAAGGTTAAACATTGAATAATGCGTGGGCGGGGCCACCTTTTGGGTGGGGGAACACCTGCCATGAATAAATTTAAGGGGGAAAAGCTCTAAAACTGCTGCCTCTTACAGAAAAGGGGGCACAGTGCTGGGGAAAAACCCGGGCTGACATAGCTGTGCTGCCTTCAGCAAGGGGGGGACAACCCATGTGACGGGTTCCCTTTAAATCAATTATTTTATCACAAAAAAGGTCCAGTCACAGTCCAAACCCAAATCCATTTAAAATCTGGACATGACTTGGAAAATTTTCTGTTCACAACCATTTGCCAACCAATCAACGGGCATAGCTGTTTTGCATAGAAAATGGGCAAACTTTTTGCCTTAGATGTGCAAAGTTGGGAAGACATACCCAACAACTGCAGATGTCATTGCAATAAAGGGGTCCTACAAAGATTTAATCGGGGGTGGGGGGGGGGGGGGGGCCGAATTATATGACACAAAAATTTATTCTTCTTTTCAAATATTTTTAACAGCCGAACTTTTTTTATACCCCCAAAAAACTTGCTACTTTGTGTTGCTCTACAAAAAAATAAAAAAACAT